>JAQJVL010000516.1:0-162500 GCA_035578905.1 Stictocephala bisonia | reverse complement strand
GTTAATATTGAACTAAGGCGTTCATGAAAGCGCCAGGAACTATGATTCACCCTGGCATCCGCTGTGGGGGTGGCAGTTCCTGGTAAAGACATGACGCGATGGCTTTACCCAAGGGGTAGTTTCACTCGCCCGCTCTAAAAATAAATTTACTAGTATCTATAATAACATAATACGTGTAGTTTTATATATTTAAAACGTGAAGTTAATAATATAGGGTTATTACACTTGGTATTTACTTTACAATTTATAAACCGTAAAAAAGGTCCGATTTAAATGGGACAAAAACAGATATGTTTGATAAATCTATGTTATCAATATAAACTATTGAATTAGTATATCAGATTATTATTTGATTTACGTTAATATTGAACTAAGGCGATCATGGAAGCGTCGCTAATAGGATTATAAAAGGGTCGCGGCGGCGGGCGGTTAATGAGCCTGCAGGTCAGTTGGGGCTGCCTCAAGTTAGGATGGCGCGACTTATAACTCTACCCAGATGGCTCACAGTATACGGGAAATACGTGGCCGCTGTTTAAGGAGTATGTAGGCAACACGCACTACACGACCGTGAATTTAGGATACGACGTTGTCACATTGAACAAATATTAAATCTGAATTATTATTATCAGCTGATATTTATTATTATACTATTTGTTATTAATATGGTTTGTTGAATGAGTTCAATCTGGCAACGCCACCCAGTTGACAGCCGCTCGACACGCTTTAAAGCGGACAGTTGACACACTACGAAAAAAATTTTAACACTCTTAAGCATGGGTATGAGCTATCTGGGTAGAATTATTTATCTGTACCCTATATATTTCTGTAGTTTCGCCTTGCTAGGGTCATCACAAAACTCATTACCGCACACCCACATATTTCTCCAAATTTCGTTCGCTTGTTTGGAGCTTTATCATAAATCTCACTACCATATAGGCTACTCACGTCTTTCTATTGATTTTACACAGCTTGTGCCTAATCAGAAAACTCACTAACGTACACCTATGTCTTTATGTAAACTTGGTTTCGCCCAGGTAGGCTGTTCCCCAAAACATACTTCATAATCGCACATCTTTCTGCAAACTTTGTCGAGAACAAGGGCCGAGCTCCCAAACTCATTAACATGCTCCCACGCCTTTCTGTAAACTTGGTCTTGCCCAGCTAAAGACACGACCCAAACCTACTCCAATTTTTTAAAATTTTTATTTATTTTTTTACTTGATTTCACCCAGCTGGAGCCAAGCCCCAAGTCCACTTCTCTTTTTATGTATTTTGTGAAAACTCCGTTCTGCCCAGCCAGAACCGTACTCCCACGTCTCTCTTTCCTCATATTCAAATTGCGGATGAATTAACTAACCATTAATGTGATGCTCCACAAAAATAAACCTACGTTTTAACTAATTTATTTTTTTGTGTTTTTCAATAATATTCTGAAACATAGGTTTTGTAGGATATTCAATCCTACATTTCTTCAACTGTTTATCTTTTAAATTAAGTTTTACTGGATTTTGAGCAAACATGATGTAATGCCTCCCCCACTGCAGTATTATTTGTAAGAGTGTAATTTCCCAAAATTGTTTTGTGACAAAACATGTTGACTCGTATATGAGCATACAGAATATTAGGGTTCTGAAGCAAAATGCTTTTTATTTTTGGAAGTTTATTCAATGGAGCAAAGCAAACAAAGAAATACACATCTTTACATGTCCAACAATTTTAGAATTTAGCTTGCAGTACATCAAATTTGAAAGTTTTGGCGTCTTAGTATGGTAATGGTAGACGACTCAACTTTTTCAAGTTTTTTAAAATTTAGAGACATTTAAATATTTGGTTTATGCTCATGAGATATATGTTAAAAATTAGATTGATGACTGACTCATATAATTGTAGGTCGGTCAACAGCAATTTTCTTTTGCCCAAAACTAAAAACTTTGCATTTTTTCAATTATTAAGGTGGTTTCAGCATAATTCCCATCTCAAAATGACTAGTTCAGCCTTTCATGAAATGTCTCTTCCACTGGATCATAGAAATTTTCTTTGAACTGCCATATTATCATCTCTGTACAAACATTATTTTAACAATCTTATGATCTATAACACAGAGCCAATTAGGCATTATTAGTCATATAAAATTTCAATTTAACGTGTTTGTGACATCAGATCCTGCTATATGGAGTCACAATTACACTCACCTTAATTTAATTCATCAACATAAGCTAGCAAAACTATTATGGTTTAAAACATTAATGTCTATATTATAAAAAAGTCATGTACTATAATTACAATGTTATTTTGTATCAGATAAAACAGTCTGGACAAACCTTTGAACTAATTAGTCGGGTGGGGGGGGGGGAATTCATTAAATAATGAGATATTATGACCACAGGCGTTTTTCTCTTAATAACCATAATTTCATTATTGATAATTACATAACATCTATTATTTGCATCAGGATAGCCTTTCTTACCTGGAGGAGAGGTAGTTTGCTGAACAGTGATTTTTTGTTCGTTAGCAAATGTTTTCAAGTTCGAACGTTTCTTAGCAGTGCATAAAATAACATGTTAACTGGGCAACACAAGTGTCGCCTAGTTCCAAGACTTTGTTGCCCAGTGGACGTAGCTGGTGCCGGCAAATTTTCAGGGACAAAATAATCAATTTAACCCTGCAGTACTCACGTGGGTTACCATTATAGCCCATGCAGTATTTTGTATTTCTACTAAACAAAACTGACATATGCGACCATACTAGTGTTTCGAGACATATATTATATCAAATTCAAATGTTTCAAGGAAAATAAATATTTTTACTAATACAGGGAAAAATGATTAACATATCCATGTCTTGACACAATATACGAGTAAGTATGTATAATTTTATATTTTGTTCAATTTTGTGGTATTATGTTAGTATGAAAGTTCCAAATTATTTTTCCTGGGCTCACAAGGCTTTAAAGTACAACTTCAATACCATAAATAAAAAAAAAAATAAATAAAATCTTTAAAAGCCATATGTATACTGTATATATATACACAGAGTGAGTTTTATGTCCTGGCACACCTGGATATAATTTAAACGGCCCGAGATATCTATGTGAAACCTTGACCCTTCCTATTATAACATATTTTCGTAATTTTTCAAGTTGTTGAAAATGTTGCCCCCCTTTTCTAAACGGGGGTAAAGGGGGGCAACTAAACATTTTCAAATACAAACCCCTATCATGTGACCCCTCATTTTAAAGGGAATAAAAAAATAAATCCAATTATGCAAACTAGAGGTCTCTACGTTTATTTTAACAGATTTTATGACAAATTTATAATAATAAAATCAGTAACTGTCTTGTCCTGTTTATCGTAACATGAGTCAACATGCTTTGGAATTTCCCTTGTTCTTATCTTACCGGTTGCAACAATCTACTGTTGACTTTCTCTTTACTACTCACTTGCATTTCATCATAGATATCTCGGGCCGTTTAAATTATATCCAGGTGTGCCAGGACATAAAAAATGACAAGACAGTTACTGATTTTATTATTATAAATTTGTCATAAAATCTGTTAAAATAAACGTATAGACCTCTAGTTTGCATTATTGGATTTCTTTTTTTATTCCCTTTAAAATGAGGGGTCACATGATAGGGGTTTGTATTTGAAAATGTTTAGTTGCCCCTCTTTATCCCCCTTTAGAAAAGGGGGGCAAAATTTTCAACAACTTGAAAAATTAAGAAAATATGTTATAATAGGTAGGGTCAAGGTTTTACATAGATATCTCGGGCCGTTTAAATTATATCCAGGTGTGCCAGGACATAAAACTCACTCTGTATATAAATTAACATTGCAAAATCTAATAACGTGAATAAACGCACGGGCTACACCTGTAACCCACGTGAGTCCTACACCAGTAGCACAAGCGAGTCCTACACATGTAGCCCACGCGAGTCCTACACCTGTAGCACAAGCGAGTCTTACTTACACCTGTAGCCCACGCGAGTCCTACACCAGTAACCCACGTGAGTCCTACACCAGTAACCCACGTGAGTCCTACACCAGTAACCCACGTGAGTCCTACACATGTAGCCCACGCGAGTCCTACACCTGTAGCCCACGCGAGTCTTACTTACACCTGTAGCCCACGCGAGTCCTACACCTGTAACCCACGTGAGTCCTACACCTGTAGCACAAGCGAGTCCTACACATGTAGCCCACGCGAGTCTTACTTACACCTGTAGCCCACGCGAGTCCTACACCTGTAACCCACGTGAGTCCTACACATGTAGCCCACGCGAGTCCTACACCTGTAGCCCACGCGAGTCTTACACCTGTAGCCCACGCGAGTCCTACACCTGTAGCCCACGCGAGTCCTACACCTGTAGCCCACGCGAGTCTTACTTACACCTGTAGCCCACGCGAGTCTTACTTACACCTGTAGCCCACGCGAGTCCTACACCTGTAGCCCACGCGAGTCCTACACCTGTAGCCCATGCGAGTCCTACACCTGTAGCACAAGCGAGTCCTACACATGTAGCCCACGCGAGTCCTACACCTGTAGCCCACGCGAGTCTTACTTACACCTGTAGCCCACGCGAGTCCTACACCTGTAGCCCACGCGAGTCCTACACCTGTAGCCCACGCGAGTCTTACTTACACCTGTAGCCCACGCGAGTCCTACACCTGTAGCCCACGCGAGTCCTACAAATGTAGCCCACGCGAGTCCTACACCTGTAACCCACGTGAGTCCTACACCTGTAGCCCACGCGAGTCTTACTTACACCTGTAGCCCACGCGAGTCCTACAACTGTAGCCCACGCGAGTCCTGCAGGATTAAGTGATGTTCTTGAACACTGAAAATTTTTCTTCATGCAAATTATTACGCTTTTTTAAGCTTTTTAAAAAGTACAAAGGATTTGTTAAAGTTAGAACTAATGAGTTACTTCATTGTGATCAAGGCCAGTTACGTATAGTGTAGCTATAGACACTTAGTAGTCAATGCAGTGGTGTCTGTAACGTGCTGGAGTGTGTGGCAAACAAAATGTTCTACAATAAAATCGTTATTCAGTTTATTGTTTACTTTAAATGTTTCATTCTACCATAGTAAAAATACAATTAAAACTATCGCATCTTAATTACTTTTTATTTAAAATAAAATAAAACAAAAGCTTGGTTCCCCAACAAAATATTCTTGCAAATACGTTAAAAAATCACAATATGTAAAAAAACTCAATAATACCAAAATTAGACTTAATTCGCGTTTTGAGGCTTCAAAATATGAAATTTGTCCAGGAAGGGCCTTGGATCATTCATTGAAATAGGGAGGTTACGGTATTCAATTTAACTCCTGGATCATGTGTATTCGCCCCCCCCCCTTCTATATGTTGCCCAGTGAATATCTGTTAAAATACGCTCTGTTTGTTAGGCCTAGTAATTGTTGGTCAACATCTGTTGTGTACATTAATAAACTATCATATATATCATTCTTCAAGCTCTTTTCTTACTGGATTTATAATTTATCTACATCTACAAAATTATATTCTGATTTGTACCAAATAACTTATTTATTTGGAGCGTGTATGCTTAGTTAATAACAAATGCTACTGTAATTATTGCTGCTTAGTACTATAATCTGGCCAGACAGAAAGTTACCTGCAAGTTATATTAAGCACTTTATAAGGTTTCAGCAGCAGAGGGGAATGGTTCCTCTGCAAAGTTTTTAACTTGTGAAACAATGTTTAGTTCAAAAATGTAACTGTAATGAACTGTACAAGTTTGTTTCATTGCTATTTATTGTTTAAATTATTATTTATTGTGTCATTGTTATTATTAAAAGTTACTTGAATACTAAATAATGATTTAATTGAATCGTTCTAAATTGATCTCTTAGTGTTAATCAAACCACCAGTGGACACTGCTACTGATCAGATAGTGGGCGACTGGGCTGCCAGCCCACCATCTTCCTAGTTGCCACGACAATTTTAAATGGAATGACATAATGGTCCTCTATCTCACTTCTACCACTCAGTACATCTCTCTCATACCAGTGGTTTCAGTAGGTAACTTTCTAAATGACAAATCAATATTAATATACTTTATTCATATGCAATTATAGATATTACTACAAAACAATTTGTTAAGATATTTGTCACTGCAGAGTTGGTTGCACAATTAGGCCGGACAGATTGTGACCTGCATGTTATAGTTACCACATGTAGGGGTTTCAGCAGCAGAGGGGCAAGTTTTACAATGACCTATTAATACAAAGCATGTCACTCTTGGGCATAATCTTTATGCAAAGCAGCATATTTAGTAACAGAGCATAATCTTCCAAGTTATTTGGATTATATATGATCACACTTAGCAATTTAACGCTTAAGTAATGGCACAAGGCGTTTTAAGACCCCCACAGTAGAACATTTAGTTATGGTAATAAAAGTGTTTTGGCTGCGATGTGTGCCAGTAGTAGTTTCCAAGCTACAACCCCCTCAACCTGTCAAACTGGTTTTCATCAGGTCATTGTGCTCTGACGAGGTTAAAACTTGTCCTGGGATGCGCTTTTTTGCTGTTTTGCTGTGTCCTTAATTTTTCTATTGAATTAATTGTGATTGCTAGGTTTATTTCTAAATTATTTGTTCCTGTAGACCATGAGTATTGTTTTGTTGCGTACTTTTTTTCTATTGAATAAATTATCATATTATGCTTGGATGTACATTTCCTGTTATTGTATACTATTATCAAACCGGGAGTGTGGCCAGGGCCGGTCTAAAGGGTGTGCGACGTATGCAGCCGTTGGAGGGGTGTAAAATTGGTAAATTTTGGTAAAAAAAAGAAAATCAATTTGGTAAATTTTTAGACATTTATTTAAATGTTGGGCAGAAACATTTAATAAACTATAATGAACTTTGTCTCAGAATTATTGCAGTTAAATTTCAAGGTAAAACCCAGAATCTACCCCAATTAGTTCTGAAACACAGTAGTTTCATGTCTTTGACCAAGGTCAGTAGAGCAGTCTTCTGCCCCTGTGGTGGGATATAGATCGATGGGTGGGACTTATCTTCCTGCCCCCTCCAACAACTTTGTTATTCTAGCCACCAATATGCGATTGTTCAGGTACATTTCAATTGTGTCAGGTACCAAGACCAATTGTGACAGGTCATTCAGGTCTTGAAATTTTGCGGGTTTAAACCTCTTTGTTTTGCTGCGTTTGTTGTGGTCATTGCTTTTTGTCGGATTCAAAAAGCAATGTACTCGGGTTTGAACCTCTGCTACAAAATAAATACTCATCCGAATTCGTTGTGTCATGCACCAAAATTTAGTTTAACGTATTTAATTATACGTAATACCATATAACTTACGTCTTTCTTTTAAGACATTAAACATTTTTTATAGTGGGTAGAACACACAAAAATTAAATTTTAGCACTCTTGGAGTAAAGCTCAACTTCAAAAATTTCTAAAACAAGGACTACTAAAGATAAGTCAGTGAAACTTTAACCACATGTGAAAAAGGTTGTTGTTTGTAGTCTGTTTAAATTAAAAATTTTTACTCTTTTAAAAAATATATTGTTGCAAGTTTTGTAAACCCTTGCAATCTTACAAATGGCTGATCATACAAACTTCAAAAAGGTTCAAAAATTCCGATTGAAAAGTAAAGTAAGATTATAAAACGGTAACTGCGAAAAAATATCTTGCGATTTTATATCACATGGTAATTCAACCTACATCAATGTGCCGTCATGTGTAAGCAACTCGCCCGTCCCATTACTTCAAAACCAATTTCAACTGAGCATTAGGGCGTTGCCGAATCGTGCGTCTGGAAGTATTTAAACAGTGCGCGAAAGGTTTATTACTGTGGAAGTATTGAATAGTTAATCAATCATGTTTTCTATATAAATTTAAACCATTTTCTATCACCTTTTCTCATGAATACTGTGGACCTCCAACAACAGGTTTCAAAATGTTTTAGCTCTAAAAAAATTTTCAAATTAAAAAATAACTTATTTACAATTATGTAAATTTCACATGTACAAGCTGAATATAACGTGAAAATAGAGCCACCCATTATATTGGTGATTTGCAGGATATACTAATCAAATTTCTAGTAACTGTGAGTGATTCATCAGCCTTTAGCTGTAACAGGTCTACCTGTCATTCATAGCTAACAAGTCCCTTAACACGGGGTGGAAGTTGCATGACGTGGCAACACCACACTCGGTGGCCCGACTGATCGTGCGTGTTACCGCAATGGATGTCTGTTGAATTATCATGTGATATAAAATCATAAGATTTTTTTATCGTACTCAAAATTTATAATTTACCGTTTTATAATCTGACTTTATTTTTCAATCAGCCATTTTTAAGATTGCAAGGGTTTAAAAAAATTACAACAGACAATTTTTTTAAAAGAGTAAAAATTCTAGAATTTGAACAAACTACAAACAACAACCTTCTTTATATATGGTTAAAGTTTCACTGACTTATCTTTTGTAATATTTTATTTAAGAAATGTTTGAAGTTGAGCTTTACTCAAAAAGTGCTAAAATTTCGTGTTTTTTTTATATTCTACCCGCTATAAAAAATTCTTAGTCTTAAAAAAAACGTAATTTAATTAATATTACGTAGAATTAAAAGAAGCTAAATGTTGGTGTACAACACAACGAAATCGGATGAATATTTATTTTGTAGCAGAGGTTCAAACTCGTGTACATTTCTTTTAGAATCCGACAGTAGTTTACGCTGTAACTTTTGGTATATTCACCATAATCAAGCTCGTGTTCGTACAGACAGTTGAATGTTGTTTATACAGTCAGAAATAAGGTAGGTTTTTGTATTCTTCTGTTCTATATTCTACTGTTACTATCTATACTTATTATAGTCCAGACATAATTCCATATAATTTGTTTCATCTTAAAGCATGTACGTGCGTTTGTTTTTAACAAATTAACAAACTTGATAGGTTTATGTACATTTAAATTCCACTTCTAACCTCTCCCTATCTTACCTTATTTCGAAACCAGATAAATGAAAACTTAGAATTTTAGTACATAATTAATTTATGTCGACTGTACTTTTTTTCTAGTTTTACACCAAACTATTCTAATCTTTTTCATGATATATTCTCTAACATTTACACTTGAAGAGTTTCGTGATATAATTTTGTTATTTTTATGTCAAAAGTCTCCCATGGATGTCCTAAACTTTTTATAAGTTTAGGACGGATGCACGGATGCCTATGTCAACCTGTGGAATGCAACAGGGATCGTAACCACAGTGCTCATGTCGGTCACCTCCGGTGAACGAAGCTTTTCAAAGCTGAAGTGAATTCTGCGCAAGTGATGGACGACCACTGAGACAGTGTTGACTTGAGGTAAGTTTTGTTCACTTCAGCTTTGAAAAGCTTCGTTCACCGGAGGTGACCGACAGGTCGTCCATCACTTGCGCAGAATTTCTGACCTCCAAAAAAGGTTTGCAAGGGTATCCTAATCCCCTTCCATCACTTGCGCAGGGTCCAGTCCAGGTAAGCCTGAGAGCGGTAATTCCGTCATGCCTAACCTAACCTAACCTAACCTAACCTAACCTAACTTAACCTAACCTAACCTAACCTAACCTAACCTAACCTAATTTACAATGGATATTTATTGCCCCACTAATGATGCATGGATTATATTTCAAGTGTTAAAGGTATCATGATTGCCTATCGACTTAAAAATGAATTGAGTTTTCATCTCGTAGCTCCATTCACTGTTTATAACTAAATTCCACACTACAGAAAACAATAGGATATATATTTCAAAGAGACCGCCGTTTAGCGCAAATGATGGAACCTATCTGGGGGTCCTCTATAGCTCTCCGCGCAAAAGATGGAAAGCCTCTACCTGGCTTTCTGCATTCTGCGCAAGTGATGCCCGCCCGTCTCAGTCAATTGATTATTTGGACTTACTTAATTCACTCTCCGAAATGAAAGCAAGAAAAGCTTGTGTATGAGTGTATAATAAAAGAGACTATGTAGCTATCTTAGTAGTTAATAAACTTTTGTTGTGTGTGCGCCATTATTAAACTCTGTTATTATTGGTTCACTATGTTCTGTTGTTTTATTTTCTTTTACCCATGAGATATGGAAATTTACCTCAGGTCTGACAAACGGCGATTCTCGCATTAGCTATTTATTATGAGAGTACTTGAAATATAAGTGTAAAAATAATTATAACGTGAGCCTAGAAGCTTTCATTAGTTTATTTAAAAAAAACAGTGGTTTAAGATAGAAGAAAGAGCATTAACCCTATCAAGTCAATCAGTAATAAATCAAATTGAGAGACATACATTTAATGTTCTAAAAGGCACAAAAGTTCACAAAGACAGTGTTTTAGACCTTACATTTCAAACATTTTCCGGATCCCCTTTCCTCGGGAGGCATTCCATGAAAAGAGTATGCCCCCAGTAAGGGCATAACATGTGAATCTTGCAAACTTGAAATTTTCGCCTTAGGTGTGAGTGCGGCTGGACGCCAGGTAGTTGTATTTCACTTTATTCATATTTAAAAAAACTACTGTTATCAAACTGGGAGTGCGGCTGGACGCCAGGTAGTTGTATTTCACTTTATTCATATTTAAAAAAAACTACTATTATCAAACTGGGAGTGCGGCTGGACGCCAGGTAGTTGTATTTCACTTTATTCATATTTTAAAAACTACTATTATCAAACTGGGAGTGCGGCTGGACGCCAGGTAGTTGTATTTCACTTTATTCATATTTAAAAAAATTACTATTATCAAACTGGGAGTGCGGCTGGACGCCAGGTAGTTGTATTTCACTCTTTATTCATATTTAAAACAACTACTATTATCAAACTGGGAGTGCGACTGGACGCCACTTCAGGTCGATTAGTCACTTACAGTAGACGAACTTTCCAATCAATCAGTATTTTTTTTTAATTTTGCCATTTTATCTCAAAATAGTTAGTTAATAAATATGAAATTTGCTCAAAATTATAAGGAGAATGATACCAAACAATCTGTGATTTGCTGTAGTTAATCTTAAGTGAATTAGTTACAGCATTGAAAAATATTGCATGGTTTATAAATTACTGTGAACAATGTTAGTAAGATAAAATAAAGTAAATAATATATTGTTTGGTATCATTTTCCTAGTAATTTTGAGTAAATTTCATATTTATTAACCATTTTGAGATAAAATGTCAAAATTAAAAAAATACTGATTGATTGGAAAGAAAGAAAGAAAGAAAGAAGCTCTTTATTTTAACAGTTCAACAACCGCATAATAGCGTCATACATTAGTTTTAGAGTGTTTTTCTTTTTTAATTAAAATAACTTAAATTAACTTATCATACATACAAAAACGAAAAAACAAATTTTCTTTGCAGCAGGTGGCCAATGTAAGGTTGATCCTTACGTCATAAACCCCCTGACGCTGCCTGCAGTGGCAGCTCTGAATCAACAAGTCTTTTAATGATCTTTTAAATTTGATTAAACTTGTTTCAGCCTTCAGTGATTCCGGCAGTGAGTTAAAGAGCCTAAAGTTGTGGACAGGGTATCTCTGAACCAGGAAAAGGCGAGCGACTTACCTCGGCTATTGTGGGGTGGCCCGCCCGGCCAACCCTAATTAATGTAGCTTCGCTGCACTCAGTGAAAACAAGTACTAGGTACCCAATACCAAAAAGTAAGTTAAATTATTTACAAAAATGATTAATATTCATTATCATATTATGTTTTGTTTTTAAATGTCGATTGTTTTTATACTAATTTGATGTAAATCGGCCAATTTTGACCAATTTGTACTGCCAAACTAGTTTTTCTTTTTAAAACTAATTTTTAATAATTAGTGAAAATTAAATATAATTTATATCAAAGCGTGAGCATATGGAGGGACAAAAATGCCCTATGTATGATCGTAATAGTTTTTTTATTGCTTCATAACCAAAATAAATAGCCGGTTTCAAGAAAAAATTCAAAACATAAATAATATACTCTCTAACTTTATTTATTGTACAATATTTACAAAATAATTCAAAATTGCGGTTTTGTTGTTACAATAAAGTTCGTGTACTTTCCTTCTGCTGGCACCAGTTAAAACTCTAACTGCATCCACGATGTTCCTCTTGCTCATTTCCAGATTAACGCATAGTAATCGGTTAACGACTTGGAGAGTATTTGGACTTGGGATGAGTAACCAATCTTGACACTTTGTAATGTGACTCAGGCTTGTGGTGACTCATTGGAACGCGACACATTATAGCGAGTGAACTAAACAACCCTTATCTTTGGCGACTAAATCCTTTTTGGCTAGTTAGTGGCTTTCTGTTGTCGTGTGAACAACTATGGCAGAACCGACACCTACGTCTCCCGAAAAGTATATAACGAGTCGAACTCATAATCCATATTCAAGTGGTGAACGGCGAATTATTTTACACGTTTATGGAGTGCTTCGTATGGAAAATCCGGAAATGAGCAAGAGGAACATCGTGGATAGAGTTCGAGTTTTAACTGGTGCCAGCAGAACTACTATTGAACAACTGAAAAAAGAATTTGACAACGGACCGTTGGTTACCCCGGGGAAAAAACGACCAAATCGGCAGGGGCAACAAACTCGTATGAAAACCTACACTGACTTCCAAAAAACTGCCATCAGAAGGAAGGTGCATGAGCTTTACAGGCAAAACACACCGCCTACTTCAAAGACTGTCGCACAAATGATCAATGAAGATCCCGACCTACCAAATGTCACTGATCGAACCACAAGACGACTTCTCAACGACCTGGGCTTCAAGTTTGAAAGGCGACAAAGACAGTCTTACCTTATTGAGCATGAAGACATCGTGCAGTGGAGGAGGAAATATTTGATAGAAGTAAAAAGATTTAGAGAGGAAGGGAAAAAATATTTTATCTGGACGAGTCTTGGTGCAATGCTGGCCATACTGCAAAAAAGGCGTGGACACCTCGATATATAAAATCAGCAAGACAAGCGCACATGAACGGTGAGACAACAGGGCTGCGAGACTTGCCGGGACGAGGGGGGCGCCTTATAATGGTTCACATTGGCAGTGAAGATAGGTTTTTGAGAGATCCGACCAACCCGTCAGGCGACATTGACGCTCGTTGGGTGTTCAAAGCCAAAAAAACAGCAAAGATAGAGAACGCAAATCACCACGATGAAATGAACAGCAAAGCCTTTCAGGATTGGTTCGAGGGCATCCTTCACTTGCTGCCCCCAGACAGTGTCATTGTCATGGACAACGCCTCCTACCACAGTGAAACTCTATTTAAGATCCCGAACATGAGTTGGAGAAAAAAGGATATCCAGGACTTTCTAACGAGCCATGGAGTGTTTTTCAACCAAAGTGATGTCAAAGCAGATCTTTTAACTCGAATTCCAGCTCACTTGCGCTTAGCTGCTACAATATATAAAGTAGATAAAATGGCTGAAGATTGTGGCCATACAGTCCTGCGACTTCCACCTTATCATTGTGAGCTTAACCCTATCGAACTGGTGTGGGCCAAGGTGAAGAATGAAGTCGCAAGAACCAACACTGACTACAGGTTAAAATCCGTGGAGGCTTTGTTGGATGACGCTTTGAACAAAGTAACGTCTAATGATTGGAAATCATTCGTCGCCCACGTCAGGAAGGCAGAAGAGTTTATGTGGGAGGTGGACGCCATCAGCGACGACGTCCAAGACAGACTTGTCATCAGCTTGGCGGACGACTCAACTGACTCTCAAGACAGCATCTGCAGCGAGGATAGTGCAGAATACTCCGATGATGAACTGGCCCGTCCTTTATAAGGTGTTGTTTACAATATTTTTTATAATATTTTATAGCAACAGTTATGTTATGTTGCTTATTTTTATGTTAATTTCATAACCGGTAGGCCAATTAGTATTAGTTAAATTTTAGCAACCACTTTCACACTGTGCTTTATGTTTTAATTTCTGTCATGTTGTTTTTTGTAATACTGTGTGTCTTTGCATTTTGATAAATCTAACTTAGAATCAGTAGAAATATTGTACAATAAATTAAGTTACAGATTATATTACAATTATGTTTTCAAATTTGTGTTCAAACCGGCTATTATATTTTGGTTATGAAGCAATAAAAAAGTTATTACAATCAAACCTGGGGCATTTATTATTCCTCCATATGCTCACACTCAGACATAAATTGTATTTAATTTTCACTGTTCATTAATTAGTTTTAAAAAGAAAAACTAGTTTGCGGTACAAATTGGTCAAAATTGGCCGATTTACATCAAATTAGTATGAAAATAATCGGCATTTAAAAACTAAATATAATATGATAATGGATTTTAATAATTTTTGAAAATAATTTAACTTACTTTTTGGTATTGGGTACCTAGTACTGGTTTTCGTTGAGCGCAGCGAAGCGACATTAATTAGGGTCGGCCGGGCGGGCCACCCCACAATAGCCGAGTAAGTCGCTCGCCTTTTCCTGGTTCAGAGATACCCTGTCCACAACTATAGAACTGCTGCACACTAACTGCCTTTCATAGAAAGTAGTTTTATGAGAGGGGATTGTAATGCTGTTATTTGTTCGGAGATTGTAACAACTTTGATTAGTTTTGTGCTTTTGTACTATGTTCATGTTATTTTTAACAAAGAGAACAGACCTTTGTATGTAGATTGAAGGAAATGTCAGTATTTTGTTGTTTATAAAATACGGCTTACAAGAGGTCCTTCGCGAGAGATGAAACATCGCTTGAATAGTTTTTTTTTGGAGTTTGAACACCAGATCTGTTCTCAGGTTCTCATAACCCCATATTTCGACACCATAGTTCAGATGTGGATAGACTAATCCATAATATACTGCCAATAAGGCAGAGGTATTCAAAGTTGAAGAAAGACTTTTTAGAACGAATACTCCAGAACTTAACCTTTTGCATACTGATTCGATGTGATTAGAGAATCTCAAGTTGTTGTCAATATGAATTCCAAGAAATTTTGTGACAGAAGATGGATTGATTATTGAATTGCCAACACGACAAGAAAATGCTTGGGAGTGGTTTATGTTATTAAAGTGAAACTCTATTAAATTGGTTTTGTCATCATTTACTGCAAGACGATTTTGTGCTAACCATTGAAGCAAGGCACTAGATTTCTCATGTGTCTTTACTTCAAGTTGTGGCCAGCTGTTAGACGATATACAAAGTTCGTCTAAGTGACTAATTGAGCTGAAGTGCGGCCGGTCCCGGGCAAGGTGACACTAACCTTGGGTCCCGGGTGGGTCGGGTCCAAGGTTAAACCTTGGGTCGGGTCGGCCTAATCCGCTGCGTGTGTGTGAGTGGACCTACCTGGCGTCCAGCCGCACTCCCAGTTTGATAATAGTAGGCCTATAGTTTTTTTAAATATGAATAAGAAGAGTGAAATACAACTAGAATTAAGAGATTAATGATGTAAATAAAAATTTATATTGTTTATTGTGTTTTTAAACATTTATATGCTACTTTTATTAATTCGCAATTAGTTTGTAAAAAAAAGTTGAAAGTATATACAATACATATATAAATATATAAAAAAATCATATTTTACTGAAAACTAAGTGGTAAAGCTAAATGAGCAATATACTGTAAATAAACTAAGATAATATTTTTTTTATATATTTTAATTGTTAGTTTACAAGCCTGTGAATTTAGAAAAATTGAAACTATAAACTATAGTTTTTTTCAGTTTGAACAATTCATTAATTTTTACTCAAAATGTTTTTATAAATGAACACAAAATATTTAGATTTTTTAGCACAACAGCTTAAAATTGACGCAACATATTTATAAACATCCCAAACTATGAGGAAACCAAAGTAGTTGTTACAAAATGTGTTTCTTATATTTTTAAATAATGTTCTAAGTGGAGTCAGGCAAACCCCTGGCCAGTACTCAACTGGTACAAGTATCGATGTGCAATGAATCAATCTCTAATTAATGCCTATAAATATAATCAGCCAGATACAAGAACTGGATCCCTACAGGGAGCTTTTGATCAATGTTCATTTTAGAGGTGAGATAATCGGCCTTCTGTTCTATTTAAGATTTTAACTTAACACTGACTGAATTTAAACTTACATATTACAATATTAACATGTTTGAACAAGAATTTAATGTACATTTACTATAGTAATGATCTTTATTTTTTATAATGATTTTTACAAATTATCAACAATGTCATTTATATACAGCAAAACACTGTCACATAAATATTCTAAGATACAAATAAAGTTACGAATTATTTAGAAATAAGCTAAAATTAAACTAAAGGGGATGTCCTCCAATGAAAACTATGCAAAGTCAAAAGGCAATGTTTGTCATATTTCAAAATTCCTCAACATCATACAAGGGGTGCTCCAGTACCAACCAAAGAGTCCTGTTTTAAATATTTTAACGGGATATTTATTAACCATGGTTTGTTGGACTTTGTACACTGTTAAAGCCACTACGACATGACTATTTAAGGATTTAAATAGATGGTGATCATTTATTTTAATGTTATGTCTTCCATGCATGTTGTAGCTGTGGGTACTGCTGTGGAATTTAATGTATTCAGGGTTATCTATAATGTACATTACCAGATAAAAAATATATAAATGGATCACAGTCAAGACTTGTACTTTTTAAAATAATGTTCGACAATGGTCCAACACTTTAGACGTAGTTATTATTTGTATAACTTTTATTTAGTTAATAAAATATCCCATATTTTATTGCAGTTGCCCCAAAGAATCAGACCCTATCTTAAAATACTTTGAAAATATGCAATTCGCAGGTAAGAATCAGGAACTACATCTACCAAACTGTATTCTATGGAAATTCTTAACAATTTTACTAAGTTGATATTTTCATCATCTAGAAGAGCACTGAGTCTAGGCTGCACCATAAATAAGACATTTTTTTGTTTTTTCAGTATTTAGCAAAAACCCGTTAGGATAAACCAATTAGATGCTAGATTAAGTGTTACTTCAGTTAACAATTTAAGATCATATACAAAGTTCATAATACAAAGTTATCAATTTAAGTTCTGTATGAGCGTTAAAAAAAGTGGCGTCATCAGTATATAAAATTACATCTGATTGTACTGAATTAGGCAAATCATTGATAAAGATAAAAAAAAGATGGGGTCCCAACACCGATCCTTGAGGAAACCCCCACTCTATTAAGGTTTCTTCAGACCACTTATTATTGAGAAATACTTTTCGTCTCCGATTTGTTAAATACGATTTGAAAATCATTAAACAACGCACTCCTAAAACCCCATACAATTTTAACTTCTTTACAAGTGTTTTATGATCAACGGAATGAAAAGCCCTGCTCAGGTCACAGAAAGTAGCCTGAGCAAGGCATTTTCCCTCACACGCACAGATGAATCGGCTTGTGCAAAAAGGTTCTAAATCACTTTTTTTTCCCATTTTGACTTTATACCAGAAACACGTTTCTAAAGGATAGATGCACATTTTCATGCAAAAACATTCTTAGTCTGATGCTCCGTTACCACAGTAATAACTGATTCAAATTTCAGTTCCGTGCAAAAAGATTCTATGTCACTGACTTAGAACGTTTGTGCATGGATTGTGCGAAGGGGAAGATAAGAAGGCTGTGCTGGATTACGTTGGTAACTCTGTGAATACAGCCGTGAATTTCATCTGTTAATTTGCTGGACATGTCAGTTAGGGATGGGAAATGTAGTTCATCAGACGGAGTTAGTTCACTCCGGAGTTATAATGACTCGGAACTAGTTCCGCGGAGTAGTTCCAACTCCGAACGTCGTTCCAGTTCAACGTGGAGCGAAGCTCAAGTGAGTCGCTCCGAGTGGATGCGCGCGCATTACGTACTTCACTCCTTTGTTTTGATCGTTCCAACAACTCCGGAACTATGTTAGTTCCATGGAGTGGGGAGAGATACGTTGACACTGCAGCTGCTCTGACAGTGGTTGCGCGCGCATCTCGTTCTCACTCCTTTCTGTTGATAGTTCCAAAAAGATAGAAACTAACATATGATTTTTAGGTTATATCCAGCTAACAATTTGAATTGTGTATTTTATTTAATTATTTTACAAAGAAAAAGTATGGATGTCTTATGAATTTTCCAGCAGTAAGTAAAGTATTGTATATTTTATATGCGTATATTTATGACATATAATACTCATTTATTCTAGTTCCGAAATGAACTAGTTCCACACTAGCACTCGGAGTTGGAGCTGTAACTCCTTAACCGGAGTAGTTCCTTTGTTGTCGTTCACTCCGGAGTAGGGATGGGAAATATAGTTCATCAGACGGAGTTAGTTCACTCCGGAGTTATAATGACTCGGAACTAGTTCCGCGGAGTAGTTCCAACTCCGAACGTCGTTCCAGTTCAACGTGGAGCGAAGCTCAAGTGAGTCGCTCCGAGTGGATGCGCGCGCATTACGTACTTCACTCCTTTGTTTTGATCGTTCCAACAACTCCGGAACTATGTTAGTTCCATGGAGTGGGGAGAGATACGTCGACACTGCAGCCGCTCTGACAGTGGTTGCGCGCGCATCTCGTTCTCACTCCTTTCTGTTGATAGTTCCAAAAAGATAGAAACTAACATATGATTTTTAGGTTGTATCCAGCTAACAATTTGAATTGTGTATTTTATTTAATTATTTTAAAAAGAAAAAGTATGGATGTCTTATGAATTTTCCAGCAGAAAGTAAAGTATTGTATATTTTATATGCGTATATTTATGACATATAATACTCATTTATTCTAGTTCCGAAATGAACTAGTTCCACACTAGCACTCGGAGTTGGAGCTGTAACTCCTTAACCGGAGTAGTTCCTTTGTTGTCGTTCACTCCGGAGTAGGGATGGGAAATATAGTTCATCAGACGGAGTTAGTTCACTCCGGAGTTATAATGACTCGGAACTAGTTCCGCGGAGTAGTTCCAACTCCGAACGTCGTTCCAGTTCAACGTGGAGCGAAGCTCAAGTGAGTCGCTCCGAGTGGATGCGCGCGCATCACGTACTTCACTCCTTTGTTTTGATCGTTCCAACAACTCCGGAACTATGTTAGTTCCATGGAGTGGGGAGAGATACGTTGACACTGCAGCTGCTCTGACAGTGGTTGCGCGCGCATCTCGTTCTCACTCCTTTCTGTTGATAGTTCCAAAAAGATAGAAACTAACATATGATTTTTAGGTTATATCCAGCTAACAATTTGAATTGTGTATTTTATTTCATTATTTTACAAAGAAAAAGTATGAATGTCTTATGAATTTTCCAGCAGAAAGTAAAGTATTGCATATTTTATATGCGTATATTTATGACATAATACTCATTTATTCTAGTTCCGAAATGAACTAGTTCCGCACTAGCACTCGGAGTTGGAGCTGTAACTCCTTAACCGGAGTAGTTCCTTTATTGTCGTTCACTCCGGAGTTACCCATCTCTACTCCGGAGTTACCCATCTCTAATGTCAGTCCGTCAGTCTTTTGTCAGAAGTGTGTGAGAGTGAGAGGTTATGTTTGTTTAAATTGTATTCTAAAATTTGGTTGTATTTACTTACTATATTGTTTAAATGGATGAAGAACCCAGTACTAGTAGAGGCAAAAAGTTTAAGGATGAGTCAAGTTGGAAGAGAAATAAAATCAAACATGCAAGAGTAAAAGGGAATGAATATGTTGACTACAAGAATAGGGTTGTCTCTGCTGTTACTTCTGGACCACATTGTGAGTAAGTAGACAATCGCCTTTAATTCGTTGAGAGAGATTCATCACGTTATTTTAACTTGTAGAGACAGGCCTAATGAAATATATTATTAATGGCAATTGTGTTTGTTTTGGGTAATCTTTGCCAATTTTATTTTTTGGTTTACGTTGTGTTGATTTTACCTAGGTATCGTTGATTAGTTAATATTTTAATAACTAGTTCTGTGATGTCATCCCGCCCCTAAACTCTGTGTTAGCCATAAAACCCTTAACTAACCTAACTCACTGATAATTTGTCATAAGCCTAAACCTATTTCGTTGTTTCAGATTGAAACAGCAGTGTACTCAACGATTGGTTGAAAATGAAGACGAAATATTTGTTAGATTAAGAAGTTTTGACACGAAAAACGAGCAAGATGTATTCCTACAATCTCTAATAACAAGCCAAAATGTAAAAAAACACAGGCCTAGGAAACAAGGAGTAAATGCAAGGACGCCTCATGAAAAAAGCTTCAATTATTATGTAATGGTAGGAGATCACAGACAGCAGGTATGTGTTAAAGCCTTTCAGTCTTTGTTTGGAATAAAAATAAGCTGCATAAGAAGACTACGAAACTTTTGTTGTTAGGGAAATCCCCCAAGGACCTACGCAGTAAACAAACTTCTGCTAATACAATTCCTGGACAAGTAAGGTTGGCTATAAGAGAGCACATTGATAGTTTCCCTGTAAAAGAGAGTAAATACGCAGGGAAGTTGATAAAATATCTTGATAGCAGGCTGACCTTAAAAACTATGTTTAAAATGTTTAAAGAAAAACTCCCTGACATGAAATGTGGCTACTCATATTTTTTAATGAAAATTATGCACTAATATTTGGAAGGCCACAAATTGACAGCTGTCCAACATGCGAAGAACTTGCGGTAAAGCTTAAATCTCCTCATTTAAGTGAAGCCGCTAAAAGAGTACCAGCCGCAGAAAAAATTGTCCATGAGAGAAAATATCAAAAGTTTTACAGTAGGCTAAGATCAGAATCTGACAACGCAACTGCCAATAGTCAAAAAAATGTATTGGCTATCGCATTCGATTATATGCAAAATTTAAGTTTACCAATGATCCCAGTACAAGATACATTTTACCTTAGACAACCTACAGTCAATGTATTTTGTATCCATGACATAAAACAAAATAAAGCTGTCATTCATGTAAATCACGAGGGACAGGCCAGAAAATATCCAGACGAGGTATGCTCATTTGTATACAATTATTTGTTATCTGTTCCAAGTGACATTGATGAAGTACATGTTTACTCGGATAACTGCTCCGGGCAAAATAAAAATCACGCGTTAAACAGACTCTTTCTGGCTCTCACTGATAGCAAGAGATTTAAGAAAATAGAGCAGTATTATCCAGTACGTGGCCACTCATTTCTCCCTTGCGATAGGGATTTTTCCATAATCAAAAGAAGCCTTAGGAAACATGACAGACTCTACTCAGTACATCAGCTTACAGAAATCATCATCGCCAGCAGTCAGTCGCAGAAGTTTTCGGTTGTTGAGGTTGATGCAGCTCATATATTTGATTTTAAAAATTGGTGGAAATAATTTTATAAAAAAACATGCGTGTCTGAGGAAACACGAGGTAATAAAGTCCCTAAGGCACAAAAAGTTTATTTTGGCATCTCTTCCATAATGCATTTCACATACAGCCAAACCACACCGGGGACCATCACAGCAAGACATTTTTTTGATGGATTGACAGTGCAAACCTTCAAACTATCGCACCGTCAAGAACCAAAACCGACATTCCCCACTAAAAAAGCCTATCCAACAGGGAAAATACCACTAAAAGTACAGAAACTTAATGACATAAGGCAACTTTTACCGTTCATCCCACCAGAATTTGAAGAATTCTACAATGAAATACTGAATTGGGATACTGGGGATATCCGACGGCGAAAATGAACTATTGATGACAATTTGTGACTTTCCTAAAGAAATTCTGTGTACAATAAATTCTTGAAATAATATTTGTTTACGTTTTTTCCATACCATGCAAAAACGTTCTAAGTCCAGCAAAAAAAAAAAAAAAAAAAAAATTATACCAAAGCAACAAATTGATTTTTATAATTGGTAACTAGTCAAAGCTTCAGTACTTTAGGAGTAGTATTTCATGTAATATTAAAATTTTAATCTGATTTCCTAATTTAGTCTGTGGATAGTTTTTTGTTGTTTTCCGAAAGTTTCCTCTACATGACTTAGAACCTTTTTGCGTAAGCTGATTCAGATAATCTTCCTAACAAGGCTGTCTAAGGCACCAATGGTAAAACTTCCTCTTTGAAATCCAAATCGTGCCTTGCTAAAAAAATCATTCTGCTCTGAATAAGAATTTAATTGACTGTAAGCGAGCATTTCTTGCACATTTCTTTAACAGCATCTTCACATCTTTACATGACAGCCTTCCATTCAAAAGAGGTAACAGTAATATTATCTGCAATTATATAAATAATATTTGAAAAGGAAACAAGTGAGGATTGTTTGTCAACACATTCCTTAATTTGTTCAATTGATTTAACAAAAAAATTCATTAAAAATATCTGGTTCAATGTTTGGGGAAAATGTTTGATCTGAGATACTGTTACTTTTAATATTTACCCTAGCTGCTAACATTTATTGGAACTTTTATCAATGAACTTTACATTCGCTGATAGCTTAGCCGTCTTTCTTATCGTTTTGTACTTGGTTTTTAGAGTTGCATGTACCATTTTTATTTTTGTGTTGTCAACCTTGTTTGTATTTTTTATTAAGCTATATAAAAATAATATACGACTTTTCATATCAGTTGTTTCCACTGTGTACCAAAATTGTTTTTTAGGTCTTACTTGTTTATACATAGTAAAGCAATTAATATTACTGATTATAATTTGGAACACACATTGAAAAACTTTTCTAGCATCTTTTTTATATTTGTACCCAGTCATATGAAGATAAACGTGTAGATAAATTATCTAATTTTGATATTGTCACAAGTAATTGTTTTATAGTCTTTACCCAACCTGAATTAGATTTTTGATTTTGGTTTTTATAGATTGTTCATGTCTTAACAAATATTCTATTGTGATCTGAAAAGAGGAAGTGAAATGTATTGACAAGGAAAATGTCTAGTTTATGTTTTCTGACAAAACATTATCAAGACAATTCTCCCCTCTAGTTGGTTTTATATTTAAATGATAAAAATTATACTGCCTTACAATTCTTTTACACTTGTTTTATTTTTCTTTACATCAAAATGTATGTTAAGGTCTCCCCCTAAAATAATACCATATTTGAGCCACCAAGCTAAGAGACGCAAAAGATGTTCAAGGCAGTTAAGAATTGCTTTGGATTTCCTGCCAGAGAGTGGTACAGTGCGACTACAATAAGCCTCCATTCATCAAAGAAAATACCGGACACTTCAAAATTTACTTCCTCGGATAAGAAATATATATTTCCAAATTTCTTGACTATTTTAATATTTTTACAAATATTGACATCCCTCCTCTAATTCACTTGTTCCTACAATAGTAGCTGGCACAATAATAACCGTTACAATTTTACTAAGTTGACATTTTCATCATCTAGAAGAGCACTGAGTCTAGGATGCACCATAAATAAGACATTTTTTGTTTTTTCAGTATTTAGCAAAAACCCGTTAGGATAAACCAATTAGATGCTAGATTAAGTGTTACATCAGTTAACAATTTAAGATCATATACATCTGTATGAGAGTTAAAAAAAGTGGCGTCATCAGTATATAAAATTACATCTGATTGTACTGAATTAGGCAAATCATTGATAAAGATAAAAAAAAGGAGTCCCAACACCGATCCTTGAGGAATCCCCCACTCTATTAAGGTTTCTTCAGACCACTTATTATTGAGAAATACTTTTTGTCTCCGATTTGTTAAATACGATTCAAAAAACTTTAAACAACGCACTCCTAAAACCCCATACAATTTTAACTTCTTTACAAGTGTTTTATGATCAACGGAATGAAAAGCCCTGCTCAGGTCACAGAAAGTAGCCTGAGCAACGCATTTTCCCTCACACGCACAGATAATCTTCCTAACAAGGCTGTCTAAGGCACCAATGGTAAAACTTCCCCTTTGAAATACTGTCAGTACTGAAAAACTTCTGTCAGGAAAGGCTGATACGATCTCATCTTCTGAAAGCCAATGTTCTGCTAAATCAAATATTTGAACATTCTTGTCAATGAAAAAATTATCTAATACAGGGAGTTTATTATTTAAAACTTGAATATTTAAAAATAGAAAATTAATGAGAGAAATTTAATTTGAGACTGGCTTTCGGGTGAAAGGTCTACCATATTATTATAAGATTACATAAAATTATTATTATATTATATTACTGTACTTAATATATTAATAATTATATTAAGTATGATTCATAATTATCATAATTAATATAATTATTATTATATTAATAAATGATTCATGTGAAACATTTAAATCAGGACCATGCCTGAATTGCAAATCTAGAGTTAAACAAAACAAGTTATTTTTTTTAGAACTGTGTTTATTACATAAATTATATTTCATTACCCTATATATGTATTCCTGTTACGCAGGGAGAAAGAATGGTCTGGTTTCCATCTAAACTAATTACAGAATGTATAGAATGCTGGGCAGCAATCAGACCTGTCTTCTGTTCTGCTTGCCAGCAACAACACATCGACCGAAAGCACCCCTACATCTATCCCCACTACCAAGACGAGATCCCTGAGCACCCTGTCATGGTCCAGGTTTTAGACACTAACACCATATTAAAGGAAACATATTTATTATTTCAGAAATTTATTTATTCATTAATGCATTTAAGCCTGTAATCGGCATCATCAGATTAATAGTTCATTAATGCATTTAAGCCTGTAATCAGTATCATCAGATTAATAGTTCATTAATGCAATTAAGCCTGTAATCGGTATCAGCAGATTAATAATTCATTAATGTATTTAAGTCTGTAATCTGAAACATCAGATTACAGATTTCTCCATGTGTTTTTGCAAAGAACATTGTTAATTTTCAACAGTCTACAGGTGCTAATGTTACGGTCGTAAACTATCATGAAGAGGGACTATCAAGGAGAGGACTGTTATCTTATGCTTTCTCAAGAGAAATGAGAGAGGAAATCTTTAATGAGAGCTTAAACTGACCGAGTCACTACATGTGTTACTAATGGTTCTAATTTGAATTCTGTAGTTCAGTCTATTCCAATCTCAGAAAGCTCAGATAACATGATATCAGAGATTTCTTCTCTCGTTGATATCCCTAACTTAACTGTAGGCGTAAGGTCACAACAAGTGGCTCAGGGTAATTTGGAGCATTGCTTGGCTTTGCAGACTGGGGTAAAAAATAACCCAAATTTAACATTAAGTATGCTACCTCCTTTAACGAAGTCTTCCCCCTTAAAAACTTTTTCCTTTTGCCTCAGGATATAGTATAAATAAAAAAAAGACCCACAATAAACGATAACAGCCAGTACTTAACAGTTAATATGGGGGAATCTAAGAACCAATTAAAATTTTTTTAATATTGGACACCTACCATCCAGAATTGATTTCTTACAAATTACAGTAGATGAATTGAATCCAGATTTAATGGTTTTAAATGAACACAAAATGACAGAACTAGAGCTTACAAGGTTTAATTTTGATAATACTGCATTCATACATCTTTTTCATGGACAACAGCCGGTGGTGGGGGTGTATTGATTGTTGGCAAAACAAATTTAAAACATAAAAAAAATCAATTTGCTGTAACTAATAGTATTGTTTGTGAAAGGGAGTTTGAGTGTTGTCTTACTGAATATAATTGTCACAACTTAAAGTTCTTGCTAGTTCGAATCTATCGATCCCCTAGTTAAAAAAAGGCAATTTTTCTAGAAAAGCTAAACTTTTTATTATATATATTGGTTATAAAATTTGGGAACATCATTATTGTGGGTGACATAAACATTGATGTATTAAATTTTTCTGACAGCAAAATATTAAACGATGTACTGCAAATATATAAAATCTTAATATCTTTCCTACCCAAGTCAAAGTACGTCACAGATTGCCTTGGACAATGTATTAACTAATATTGATATGTATAAGTTTAAAGTTATTGGTATAGATACACAAATATCTGATCATGATGGATTATTAATAGATATTGAGTACTCTGACAATACTTTTATTAGAAACACCATGTCTAAGAATGATAACAAAACTGTAACTAAAACAAAAAGAGATTTCAATGAGAACAATTTAGTTTTGTTTGTTTAATTTTTAAGAAGAGAGAAAACATTTAAGAGGTTAAACATTTATATGGCTACTGTTGAAAAGAAATATGATATTTTTCATCAAAATTGTATGTACTATTTTGACACATGCTTTCCTAAAATAAAAAATGCAGCAAAGCTAAAAATAAATCTTGGATAGCACAAGATCTAAAGTTTGAAAAATGTAGAACTGTGCAGTTGAGTCAAGTTGCACGAATCACAAATGATTTGGAAATGTTACATCGAGTTAAAAATTTAAACAAGGTTTTTAGACAAAATTTAATTGCTATTAAAAGAAAGTATTTTGAAAATAAAATAAAT
Source organism: Stictocephala bisonia (assembly GCA_035578905.1). NCBI lineage: Eukaryota > Metazoa > Arthropoda > Insecta > Hemiptera > Membracidae > Stictocephala > Stictocephala bisonia. The sequence continues at coordinate 136,192 of JAQJVL010000516.1, read as the reverse complement.
AAAACAATCAATGTATCTAAGACTTCTTGGCAAATTCTTAATACTGAAATCTCAAATAAGAAAAAGTTTTGATAGTATAAACATTGAGTTAGATGGTAGACTTGTTACTGAACCTAATGAGATAAGTTGCATTTTCAACTATTTTAACAACTATGTGAACTCATCAATACTTCCTCTCTTGGCACAGAATCAGGGTACACCTGTCAATGGAACCTGTTTTAGAATTGCTTGTCTTCCAGTGACAACATTTTGTTTCAGGCCTGTTACAGACGAGGACATTTTGAAAATACTGAATTCATTTGATAATAAATTAACAGCTGGGATTGACGAAATACCCATGCTTGTATTGAAGTATGCCAAAAATCAATTAGTCAAGCCCATTGTACACTTAATTAATTCTTCTTTAATCAGTGGAATTTTTCCATCTAAATTAAAAATTGCAAAAGTCATATTTAAACAACCAGATACTATAAATTTAACAAATTATCGACTCTACCTTCATTGCCAACCTTTTCTAAATTATATGAAAAAGCAGTTTACATACAATTGGCAACATATCTATAAGCAAATGTTTTACATGATAAAGAGCAACATGGCTTTAGACCAGGTAGATCAGTTACAACTGCAGCATTGATTTTATTGATTCGGTGATCAATTCTGTTGAAAAAGGAGAAAAAACAGTAGGAATATTCCTGGACCTGAGTAGAGCTTTTGACAGTGTCACATTTTTCTAGTGCAAAAATTGGTGAATTGGGAATTGATGGATAAAATGGTTTAAATATTATTTAACCAATCAAGCACAATATGTTGAGATTAAATATTTAAAAAACAGCCACATAGTTTCCAGTTGCTCACTTCTTACTGAGATACAGCACGGTGTACTGCAAGGGTCTATATTAGGACCTCTCTTATTCCTAATCTATATAAGGAGCTTTTCGCTTCCATTTATTAACAATCTGTGCACTTAAACTCTGTCTTTATGCTGATGATGCCAGCCTTAAAATAAGTGACACATCTATATATAACATGGAAAAACAATCTTTAGATTGTTTGATTAAGATAACTTTTTAAATCATCATCAACTTTTACTGAACACAAATAAAATTAATTTTATGATATTATCCTAGTTTTAGGATACAACAGGAAAAATCATATATCCTATAAATCCAGTAATTAATTTCCAAAATAAAAAAATTGCAGGTTGTTCAATCAACAAAATGTTTGGGCTTAATTGTTGACCAACATCTTACATGGAACCAACATGTTAACCATGTTGTAAATAAAATAATCTCAGGAATTTATGCAATATACAGAATGTCAAAATTTTGCTCCAAGGACACTTTAAGAATACTCTACTTTGCTCTTGTAGAGTCATCTATATCGTTTTGAATTACTATTTATGGTGGCACATCGAAATATAATTTTGATCGAATTCTAATACTCCAAAAAGAGCACTAAGAACAATGTTGAATATAAAGTGGGATGTTTCTGTTCGAGAAAATTTCACAAATATGAATATTATGACCGTCTACAGTCTTTATGGTTACTATACTGTTCTACATATCAAACATTTGTTCAACAATAATATGGTGGACAGGATGGGGGACAAGCATCATTACAACATTCGATTTAGAAATTAAATTTCCGTCAATGCTTACAAACTAGAGTTTTTTTAATAAAAAAGCATCTTGTGTAGGAAAGAGATTTTTAGAAAAACTTCCAGCTGAGATAAGAGGTATTGATGAGCTTAAGAAATTTAAAAGCAATCTAAAAACATTTTTAATTTCAAAACCTTTGTACAATTTTGATGAATTGTAAGTTTCCCCTTTCTCCTTACTCCCACTTATTTTGTCTCATGTTATATTATATTTTTAGTTTGAATTTACTGATGCCATTCAATGTATGCTATGGTGTAATTTATGAATAAAGTTATTTTCAATTCAATTCAACTTTTAAAATTGTACATACATATAAACTATTTATAAAAAAAATGTAATTTGCATATATTAACTTAAATTGATAAGTAGATAAAATTAAATTAGATAACTTTTTTCTAATTCTTCTCCAATTAATAATAAAAAGATATTTTTAAGGTAATTGAAGGTTGTGAAACAAAGTTTAATTTCTTAAATGCCATAAATGTGTGATAATTCAATTAACATCAATAATTCAAAACCTCATTTTTAAACTTTATTGTTTATTCATTTATTTTAATAATTGAATTTCAAATACTTACAAATTCTATTTTTTTAAACATGTTTCACATTTATGATGCCATTACACATGAAAATTCATTCATGAAAAATTAAATTTGTATGAATTAAATAATATGTTTTCTTTACAACCACAGAAATATCAACAAGAACTAAACAAAGATACTAATACCAATAAGAGATGTTTGTTTACTGTATTAGGCATGGTATGTACCAACAGATACTGACAAAAAGCTTCTGGCTGACTTAATGGTGATGAAGGTTAGTTGTTTACATCTATCTTCACCTCCCATGCGTCAGTCTTCTGCCATCCCCTACACATCACCAGTCACCAGAGTCATCTCTGACTCTACCTCATGAAATTCACACAGATAATGTGAAAGTTGCTCAAAAAGAAACAAAGGATACTGATTTGGCAGAATTTGATTTTGAAGCTACTGGTGTTGAGATTATGACAGATCCTAGAAATAAAACAAGGACTGTGGGGTTACAGTATTTAATCCTGCCATCAACAACCATTTTCCACAGAAGGTTGCTTTGGTGGGAATGTAAACAGGCGAACTCCTACTTTTAAAACTAAAAGGACCTTCAAAATCCAAAATATTAAGAACTCAACCATCACTTAAATTATTACGATTTCTTCAATGCAAATAAATGAGCACACAAAATGTTTTATGCATTTAATGAACCTCAGTTATTTTAGCTAAACATTTTATAGCCCTTTAGTCAAGCTAGTTTAAAGTAAATAAAAAAAATTGTAGATAGCTAAAAAATTCCATTACATGAGACCACTTGTGGCCCAAAGATTACCCAGTTCAGTTTTATACATTGACTTGCATAGCTCGTTGGGGGCTTCACCCCCAAACCCCCATTGACGGCATGATTAAATTGTGACTAAAAATGATCACGAGCTACCAAAGTAGGTCAACGACTACCTAAGTTCGTAGATTCCCGTAGGGGTTTCACAAATGATCATGGTTGGCTAGACAAGATGATCATAGACTACCCAAATAAGTTAGTAGCTACCTCGAATGATCTCTGGACACTAAATGAGGACATTTACTACTCAAGTTGATCAAAGGGCTCACTATTATTAACACGGGATACGAAAATATATACTGTACATTAATAAGAACATTTTGATAGTTAACAAGGTTGATTACGAGATGCTACCCAAGTTTATCTTTGAGGCTACCCAAGTTGATTCAACTGAGGTTCAATTGAGCTGACATTTAGTGTTACATCCATGCAAAAAGTGTTAATGAAGTATATGGACAGACTTGCAGCAGCATGTAAAATGCTAAGTTAAGTTAGGAAAGTCAATTTGAATAATTTATCTTTCTTTATAACTTACATATTAGCAACCAACAAAATAATTCAAGGTAAACAGCATGAGGATTAAATAAAGATATTGAACATACAATATATAAAACTAATATATATTTGGCATTGGTAAAAGTTAGTTAGTGGCCAGTTAGTGATGCACCAAGATACTGGTCTCTCTAAACATTAAGTAACAACAGTTAACAACTGTCTAAACAATAAGATTAAACAAATATTATCTAGTCAAATGAAACAATGGAACGTTGATGTGAGGTTGAAGTTTCACTTAGCAGACTAGACTACGACTCCTGGTTTCCCACTGGCTGCAACAGAACATCACATTGTCTATTACAGGATGTCGAATTAAAACAACTGTGTTTATGTAACTATTTGCAAATTATTTACATACCAAAGTCTAGTTTACGTAAGGTGTATTATGGCCTAGGGGTTTTCATTAGGAGCAGCCGAAGATTGCAAACATACCAAGGAGGGTACAGTAAACCCAAACATACCAAGGAGGGTACAGTAAACCCAAACATACCAAGGAGGGTACAGTAAACCCAAACATACCAAGGAGGGTACAGTAAACCCTCAACTAAACAGACCCAGATTTAACAGACAGCTTACAGCTGTATTACAGTAACTAGATTTAATTTATAAAAAGGGTAGTTTTTCAGAGGCAACTTCAAATATTCTAGATATAGTTATCTTTTACAAAACACATATTGTTAATTTTAAGTAGTTGATGCATTTGGACAGCTAGAATGTCAATATTGTGACTGAACCATAAAATGGTTGGATGTTAATTCTGTTTTGGATAATAGGTATTATAAATTTCATAACAGATGAAATGAAAATACGTTTATTTCAGTAAAAATTACTAATATAATAAAGAATACATATGAAAAAATAACTTGAAAAATTCCCCACATGGGCTACAGCCTATGGGTGGGGAATGAGCTCTATATCAGCTTATAAATTTAACAATTGTATACATTTTTTATAATGTAAATTATTAAATTATAATAATTTGAAAAGCATATTCAGTTTATAAGTATCTATTTAAAAACAATAATAATATTTATATAATAAAAACATAGTTAAGTGTCAAAACTACACATATGTTTAATAGTTAGAGGAATCTCATGTTTGATTGTGAAAAAAAATCCATCTTACAGAGATTTGGATACGCAAACCTACCCTACTCACACTCCATACACACTCGCATTCACTCCTATATACACACACGTACACTCTATACTCACTCACACTTTACGTCCAAAAAAGGAGCGTGTGTACTTACATTAATCAGCAGCCACGCAACTGGGCGATCTATTATCTGTACTGCGAAGAAAAAAATGAATTAACATATTCTCTTCCCAGTTCTAACAACCAATGATTAACCAATTTTTTATACATATTATTATAGCTGCAAAGGTGTGGATTTTTTATGTGCAGAGGTAGTTTGGAATAAACAGTGTTGACAATGTAAAGTGATGAGGTTGACGTAATAGGTTTGAACAATCTAGGTGGGTGGAAACCAATTTTTAATGCAGCTCTCGTTGAGTACAGATGTGTTATTTTGTTAAATAAGTTTACTTTATTTTTATAAATGTGTGAAATAACTGTTCTTAGATAAATTTGAGAGATATTGAGCACTTTAAATTCTTCAAATAGTAAGTCTATGGGGAAACGTGAGTTTTTCTGCAAAGCAGTTTTAATTATTGACTTCTGAGTAATTTCTAATGGAGAGAGAATGCTTCGGTAACACCCACCCCATGCCAGATTACCACATTGCAACAACGATTGAATGTAAGCATAATAAACTATTTTTATCATCAGGTGAAAATACTTTACTAAGTGAAGAAAAAATATAAATGAATTTCCGAAGTCTGCCATTTAAGTATGATACATAAGTATGATGCAAGCGCAGTTCCACATTGCCCGGATCACAGTCGGTTCTAATAGAAATTGGCATACATTTTGTTTTTGATAAATTAACAGATAACCAACTTTGATCAAATCAACGCTTGACAGCGAGTAAACTCATCTCCGCCAGACGGATAGCCTTCCTCCCAGCCACTGCCTTTAAAAAGCAAAGCAGTATCATCTGCATAAAGAAAAATCTGCCCCCGTCTAAATTTAGACGACCCAGGTTATTCACAAATATCAAAAAAAAAGTAGAGGGCCCAGCGTACTACCCTGCAAAACTCCATAATCAATTTTCTTCCTAGTACTGTCTTGTCCGTTAATTGAAACAATTTGGTAACGATCGCTAAGGTAACTGTTAAATCAATCAAATTCTGTTCCCCTTACCCCAATATGATCAAGTTTCTTTAATAACAAACTTATATCAACAGTGTCAAAAGCTTTAGTTACATCAATAAACAATAAAATAGGTTTTTTATTACGTTCAATTGCATTATGAATACTTTTTGTCAACAAAAATAAATCATCATTTAAATTTTTATCTTTCCTGAAACCAAACTGATTTAGAAAAAGAATGTTATATCTGATTAAATAATTTTGAAGTTGTATTCTAATACTTTTTTCTAATAATTTGACATGACACTAGCCATGTGATAGGCCTAAAGCTGACAAATTGATCTTTTGGGCCCCCCTTGTATATTGGAATAACTTTCCCTACTTTAAAAGATTTGGGGAAAACAACATTTTTAATACTGTTGTTAATAATATGAAGAAGAGGAACTTTGAGAAGTTGAAAACAGGTTTTTAAAAACAGAGCCGGAATATTATCATTATCAGGAGCTGATCCACCCTTAAGGCTATTTACAATTAGTGTTAATTTATTTTCAGTAACTGGCTTTAGTTGGAAGTTGGTATCCACCCGATTTTCTTCATAATTAATGATAGGCTCAGATACAGGAGGGACCGTGCCGGCCAGATTGGCTCCTACACCCATATAGTATTCATTGAGACTGTTTGCTACCTGTTTGATGTCCTCAACTTGTATATCATCCTTGCCCCGCAAAAACTGTTCAAATGGAAACTTATCTTTATTTTTATTTATACCCATAACTTCAGCAATGTTATTCCACAGAAAACATTTGTTATTTTTTGACTGATTAATTTTATTACGATAGTAGATTTCTTTGGATGATCTGATAGTTTTACTTAAAATATTTCGGTAATTTTTATAACGTATCTTTAAAACATTATTAAATGGTTGTTTTTTAGCCATCCACCCAATTTGTCTCTAGTTCGAATCGACCTAACCAATCCAGCTGAAATTCAGGGCTTGATTCAACAGTTATTTGATGAGAATCGTACTGTTTTATTTGACAGAGACAATATTTTTTGAATCTGCTCAATGAAAATAGAGCAACTAACATCAAAATCATTGGTATTTAGAATTTCAGACGAATCCCAACCCAAAAGAAGCTGGAAAGCAGCATTCATTTCGAGGCGAGAATTGATATTTGTGGAAAATGGCTGACTGGAATTCTTATTAAAAAATTGAACAACAGTGAGGAAATGGTCGGTCATCTCCGATTTAATTATTGCTGATTTTACTGAGCTAATGTTTTTCATATTAGTAAATATATGATCTATACAGCTTTTAGAGTATTCAGTAACTCTTGTGCGTATATTAATACAACTTGTGAAACCCACCCCAAACATAACATCCAGATATCTTTGTGATAATTGTTCTTTAGTTTTTGACAAAATACAACAGTTTACGTCACCAATAAGCTAGTACACACCACCCCTGCATCCATCGCCGTCGAGATAAGATTCGAGCTCATCGATAAATGTTTCAAGGTCACTTGACAGACTCCTGTAAACTGCCAATAGCGATAGCCTGTCGCTGCCAAATGTCAGCTCTACTTTAAGACAAGTGGCTCCATGCAAACTTAACTCATCACAACTTACAGCCAGACACTTGTCCACAAACACAATTACTCCATCATTCTGGTTTTTTTCTTTTTTTATTAACAAATCTTTCATACCCATCCATACTCACCTTCAAATGATAGTGATGTTAAACCTTATTACAAATATTTACATTAATTGAGAAACATAGTAGTTAAAAGGCAACACAGTTTACTCAAAAGACAATGGAGGAATTTATGTAATGTCTCAATAATAAGTTAGTAAGTTCTCTTTGTACTATTAGTGCTCTACTTCATGTATTTAATTCATATTTTCCATAAATTTCAATAAATTCAAATGTTAATCAATCCTCTACATCGTAAGAAAAATTAAAAATACCTGTTTTATATGGTACAATGTTGTTTTAAAAAGGCAAATAATTATAGTTAATGAACGCTTTTCTTATGTATATTATTATTCAGTATATCCCAAATACCCTTTATTTTTATGGATTAATCACTTTTATACAATAAGTATTTGTATATTTTATTAATTGTTGAGTTAACAGTAAGCTTGCAGCATCACAGTTAGTTCTCATTAAGATTTGGCAATCTCATAACAGCTCGAGGTGAATTCACCCTGATTTAGCGGACAATCGGCTTTAACGGACTAGAGCCTGCCCCATATAGTCTGTTAAATCAAAGGTTTACTATGAAAAGGAGAGTTTGTCTACTAAATACTACTAATAAGATAATGCTAGTATAACCTTACTAAAAGTATTGTACTTCATATAATTCTTAGTGGGAAATGAGATAAGCATTCATTTATATGTTTGTTTTCTGGTACTTTTTTCCAATCTTGAAAATCGAAACAGGTAATTTTATTGGTGAATTATTGAGTTCATGGCTAATGGAACCACAGACGTCAAGTACATGTGGATGACATGAAGTGATGCTAGACAACAAGAATGGGTATTGTCACCTCTGACATCATTATTATGATTAAAACATGGCTTGAATATGAAAATATTCCAACAAAATTATCATAATTTACTACAAGAATACCTTTACTCATCACTTTAGGTTCTATTATGATTTTGTTTCCAGTATTTTTCTAAATGAATGGCAAAAACTAAAGCTATTCTTCAGATTGGGACCTTGGGTAATAGTCAGGGTTCAGATGTTGTGTGTGGAAGAGAACAGAGTGTCAGCCTTGTCAGTTAGCTGAAAATCATATCTAGGAGTACCTAGGAATTTAGTTGAACTGGCTATTGGGCTATTAATAAATACCTCTTTCTGAGGGACAGTCAACCTTAGTTAGTAACAATGACTACACTCCTTCATCCATACTCATTTGCCCCTCATATTCGCCCATATCCCTAATAAACGGCCTCTTACTAATTAATAAAATAATAATAATGAAACTATGGATACTATACAGGGTGTTGATTAAGTCTCGCACTGGCTAATATTTCCTCAATGATTACAAATAAAGCAATAACACTGGGTACATATTTACTACATTTAAAATCTCCATTTTGAATTAACTATCAGTTTTCTGCCATATCATGGGAACAGTCCTAAAGGAGTCAGACTAAAATCTTAAGTGAGATCATAGGTTGAGTAGTACATCAAATTAAAGGTCTATCTATATTAACAAACACAATGCCACAAATCCAAACTCATAATGTCCAACCTTAAAAAATGACAATGTTTTACATTTTTTTTAAATTAGAATTTATGTCCTGTTTTAGACAGCTTAAAATATTATTGTCTTGGCTCAAGTTGGTAGAGACAAATGCTTACTTGACCTAAAAGATAATGTTTAAGGGTAGTTAGTGACTCTTCACATCCAGTTAGTTGTGAATGTTCCACGAGGAGATAGAAAAAATTATTAAACATAAACATAGGTCAACATGTACATCATTTTAAAGGCTTTGTCTAGCAGAGATGGATATCACAAACGGCACTAAAAAGGGTTGATCCAGTACAAAATAGTATATGTTCAAAGATTTTACTTTGTTATAGAAAGACAATTTAAACACACTCATCAATAACATTTAAAAATGCTACTATAAAGCGAATACTCCATTATGTGTTGCATACAAAAGTATATTATGAAGTTGTTTATGTAAAAAGGGTAAACAATTTGAAGATTCACTATAAAAATTGTTGTAAGTAAACATAGTTCTTTTTAACCACACTTTTTACACATCTGACATTTTGTCCTGAATCAACCCTTTTGATGGTTGTTTGTGGTATTCATCTTCCTTTGAAATTATGTACACGACCTATGCTTGTGTTTAATACTTTTGTCAAACTCCTCGTGGACCATACACTATTGGATGTTAAGTCACTCTAATTACTCTAAAAAATTATCTCTTAGGTATGCATTTACAAAGTTTAACTCTCCCAACTTGAGCAAAAAAATAATAATTAACCCTCTGCAACCCTCCATTGAATTTTTTCAAAACTGCCAACCAACGTCATTTTTTTAAATGAGGACCTTCAGAGATCAATCACAGTGTTTTTTAATATAGACATTTAATTTGATGTACTACTGGACCAATGTTTTCATTTTTTAAGATTTCTTCTGACTCCTTGTGGGCCATTTCCCAAATATAGCAGAAAATTGATAGTTACTTCAAAAAGTAGATTATACGATGTAGTAATGATGTAGCAAGTGCTATTGCACTTTTTTATTTTATCTTGACTGTTGGCTTTGAAAAGATTTCTTTTTTTGTAAATAAAGATTCTGATTATGCTTTATCTGTAATCGTTAATGAAATATTGAGCTAGCGCAGAACTTTATAAAACACCCTGTATAAAGTGCTGCAGCAGTCATATTAGTTGATGGTCAAGTAAAGAAGAATACGGTGATAGAAACTTGAAAGTAGAAGATAATGTTGATTGTCCTCTCTCTGCTTCAGCTGAAATCACTTAACTCTGAGCATAGAATACACAGTTTCTGTTCCTACCCTGGTTTCTTATGTCATCCCTGAAATGAGACCTTTCCTTTCTGTTCTACTACATTAACTCCTCATGATTACTCTTTATAAAAAAACAGTTAAAGTATTTTAAATTAATAAAAAGGGACAACTTACGATCCATGATTTTACTAAAGCGAGCCTTGACTGGTGTAGTTTTGTTCGTCTTGTCAAGAAGATCTGACGTAGCAGATAGTTGTTGCAGCTGAAACACCAGATAGATTTTTAGTGAATTAAAAACTATTAATGTACTTGAGTTGTATTTTTTTTATTACAAAACTATTTTTTAACATTTTTTAAATTTACTATATAAATATATTTTTCCTTTTCAAAATACGTTTAGACAAACAAATACTAATATGTAGTAGGCCTCAAGTTTATTTGTAGTAACCAAACATACAACATAATCAATATTAAGATTCAGTTTAACTCTACATATTTGCTTTTAGTGACATTTATTTTTGTATAGATCAGAGTAGGTAGACCTATTACCTAACTTTTGTGATGTACTCATTTGCACAATATATGACAGGTATAACACCCACCCCATTTTACAGCTACCATGAGTCCTATTCATTGTAGTCGTGTATATTAGAGCTTCTTTATTTATAGATTTTGTATGAATAAACAAGCCTTTAAAAAATGTTATTCAGTTAGTGCCTCCACATTTTTTAATGAAAAAAAAATTTCCCTTGGTAGTTTAAAGTTGCAAACTATTATTTAGAAATACACCACCCCATTACATCACTCTTTCTTCACTTTTCTTTGAGCATTACGAATGTTCATGTGAAATAGTAGGAGGCAATTTCCAAGATTTAACTATAAATATTTTGGCTACTGTCGCTACAGAAATTATGTGTATCTGAGTTTGATGGTTGTTTGTTAAAAAACTAGGAAGCTTATAAAAAACCCAATTACATCATTATTTACCCTACTGAATGTATGTTATGAAATTTATATTTTCAAATTTTACTGTATGTTTTAATAGTTTGTATCTTAGTTGTAAAAACAAAAGAGCTGGAATTTTTACTAGTTGTCACTGTCCATCAACTTTACACATTTACTACTCAAAAACCTGTTATTATATCAGATTCATATTTTGATTAGTGGACTGTATTACATTCATACAAAAATGTATGAATGGTTTATAAATTTAAAAATGTTACCTCTTCAAGAAAAAAGTCCATATCAATTTCCTGAAACATTTTCTTGGTTTCTAGAAATCATAAAATTAATTACTTGGTTACTTTGTAATCCTTATGAAATGTATAGTTACGACTCATTACTTTCATTACATAAGTAAATACAGTAATTTGATACTAATATAAATCAACTTAAAGTCACTTTAAATTGATATAAACCGATTACAAATCACTGCATTTACTTACGCATATATTTCTTAACTATACATTTTATAAGGATAACAACGTGACAAAGTTATTAATTTTACATTCTCTAGAAGCCAAGAAACTGTTATTTCAGGATATTGATAAGCACCTTTTTCTTGGTAGTTTAAAATTCTGAAATGTATAGAAAACATTCCCATCAACCACTTATTAAAATATATATATAGGATACATTACTAGGTTTTTGAGTACTTAAAGTGTACAGTTGAGGCAAAGTAAAAATTCTGGTACTTTTTTGTTCTAACTAGGATTAAATTGTTAAAACTCATAGTAAAATTTAAAATGTATGAATCATAACGTGCAAATAAACAAGAAAAAAATTTTTGATTGGATTTTTCATAAGCCTCTTAGTTAACAACCTTTAAACTCTAGTTCACATCATTTCTGCACCGATAGTAGTGCCAACATCAGAGGTTGAAGGGCCAAATCTCAAATCGATCAACATGATTAAATGTGCATGCAAAGTACATACAGACGTTAAATATCCCTGACAGTAATAGGGTTAAAGTTGATGTTTGTAATATGGATTTTGAGTAATCCCTTAAAAGGCTTAGATAAGATATCATTCAAAGATGAATAGTGAGTTTTATACACAAAGGAAATATAAACTCCAGAAACACTGAGACAGTTTTATTCTAAATTGATTTTTGATTGTAGAATGAAATTGGTGGAGAATGAAAGCTCCTTTACTACTTTTTTAAACATTTCTACGATGGATTAGTTTTAGATTTAATGTAATTGCACCTACCTTGCATGCAGAATGTTTTTTCATTTATGTTTGTAACAGAATGTAAAGATCCAATCAAACAACAGCCCATAGGCTTATAGTAAAATTGTTATTTGATAAGTACTTATCTTCTTATTATGGGGGTTTTTAACTGTATAAGCATGTACTTATAAAACCGATCAACTTGATGTTTATTGATTATAAATTACTATCATACTTTTATTTGAATAACGTCAATCAGAATAAGCAATAACGCTAATGGCAGTGTCACGTGTTTACTGAAGTGTCTCACTACAATATGTCCTGCCGTTGTTAAAAACTTTCCTAAATCCACTACTACACTTCGGTTTGTTGAAACTTATAGGAATGATTTCCTTAATTCTATCGACTCTAAAGTCTGACTCTCTGTTCATAGTTATAGTTAGCTTATTAATGTACATCACTTCACTTCCATGTCCATGGTTCCAGCGGCTATTGCCTGTGTTCCAAACAGTGTCAAAAGTAATAGCAATTATAGCTTCATCAGTAGTCTGCTTTGTATTGGTTCACAATTTGGATACTAAAATGTTATCTTTGAAAGGACGTATTGAAAACATGGTGGTTATGCTTTATTTTGTACAATATCTTGTTCTTTTGATTTACCAGTTACGAAGGAATGAGGAAATCAGAGATGTATTGAGTATGTTGCAACAGGCTGTCATCGAATTTGGTAATCAGTCACACTGTATTACCAAAACCACTCGTGCAGCCATCATCATACTAACAATGATCCAAGCATTCTTGTTTTCTATTTTGATTATTAATAAGTTTTTCAGATTGGTTTTTTTTTATGAAAATGTTTTAAAAATGACATTGTTGTGTGAGTGGGCAATTTTACTGTCTTTGATCAGTCATGGACTTTCTCAGATGAAACGAGCACTAAATTCCTCTGTTGGACAAGCTCAGACACGACAGGCCCAGCGACAATTGGTCTCCCTGCAACTACATATGTTCCGCCAATACAAGTCTATGTTCAGAAGAGTCAATGCTTATTTTAGTTACATGCTTCTTTCAATAACTGTTTGTTCAGGCATCTCAGTATTGAGACATCTTGTTACTTTGCTCAAGATAAGTGTCTTCGGTGAGACTCAAATGGGACAGAAGATGCTGTCATTTGTCTTTTTACTGGAGTCAACTTTCACCATTTTCCTTGTGTGTGCATTGAATTACAGAGTGCAAATCCAGGTAAATCTGTGATACATTCACCACTTTCATTTTAGAAAATGTAGGCAATTCTCATTTAAATACACTAGGAACATTCTTATTGCACGTTTATAAGACCAAGCCCACTTCATATGATAGAATTTTTTGATAGTACCGTTCGCCACCAAGCTTACCTGTGGTTGTTAAGAGGTCTAAAAATGGAGAATCACGCAAACCTACACGTGCCTATACTGAGGGTCAGTGTACACTATTTATAGACTGACACTGAATTGAATTACTTACAACAGCAAAAATACACTACATAATACTGCTTACATAACACTGCACTATGTACATGACTAAGATAAATCACCAGCAAAGGTGATAAAAGGAGATTTAGGCAAAAATCAATATTTTATATTATTTATAGTATATTTTAGCGATAAGCAGTTTTATGTAATTCTATGACATTTATTCAATATCAATATCTAACTTGCATAATTACAATAAATTTTAATTCAAGCGAGTAAAACCAGTACATCTTAAAGATGATCTAGGATTACGAATTGTTTTTTTGTACTGAATTTTGTTGAAATAAGTGTTTACAAAAATATTGAAAATTCAGACTTTTTATGTAAAAAATTACTTTAATATAATTAGTTATGTTCCTCAAAATTTAATTAACATCTACAATTGAATGAATAATGTCTTTATTAAATGGGAAGTTAAGCCTTTTAAGATCTCTCTTCCGCTCATAACTTAACTAAATAGTAATCTTTGATTTTGTAAAGAAAAAGTTTAACATTGAAAAATTTGGAGGGGATATATATATATTTTCATTAATCTATAGAGCGGCATTTATCACTAAATAATAATGGTTGCAACATTAATTTACAAAGACTGTGAGAAGTTGTAAAAGCTCTATTGTCTGTAAACATTACATCAAATCGTTTATGTTGAATGGTGAGAGTGGGAGGGTGAATCATGTATATAGATAGTACCTATAATGGTATGTCTAATTAGTAATATCAACTTATAGGCCACAAGAATGGAGCTTTGGTAACTATAAAATGTTAATTATAGCTAATTGTTTATCCACTATTGGTTTGCTAGACCTGTCATAGCTTCACCATGGCCCCATTAGCTGCCACTTTTCAGAGTTCCTGAAGGACCTTACCAGCAACCTTGCAGATACCAAGGTACACGATATGCCTGCTAGCATCATCCCCCATAGGCATAGGCAATCCCCTACTTTATGACGTTACCTGTCCCTCACAATCTGGACGACGGACTGGAAACAGAGGAGCAGAAGATCTGAAGATAGTAGCATATGCTTTATCTTTCCATAGCATAGCAGATGATGATATGGGAAGATAAAGAATAATATTTAAAACAAGAGTTGAAAAATTGGACAACAGTAACAAAGAATAATGGGTGTTAAATATTAAAATATAAAAATGTAAGGTAATGAAGATAGAGAGAACAGAAGAAAGAGAAAAAGATTAAACAATTAAAGTGAATAACCTGGAAAATATAGATGCATTTTGTTATCTATGGAGTAAAATAAAGAAAAAGAGGTAAGAAATGGAACAAGGAAAAGACAGTTTTTTTTTAATCTGATAAAGAAAATATTTTACAATTGGAATATTGGAAAAAGCAAATATTATGGAATTGGAATATTGGAAAGGAAACAAAGATATTGATATACAAGATATGTTATATGGAGTGGAAACATGGACAAATTGTGATTTAAGCAGATTACAGGCAGCAGAAATGAGTTTTTAAGAGGAATAGAGGGGATCAGCAGAAGAGATAGAATAAGGAATTAAATAACCAGAGAAAGCTTGAAAGTGATACCACTACAAGGGACAACAGATAGAAGGAGGTAATAGATTGTCAAAAATAGCCCTGGAGAAAGAGGAAGAAGGCCAAAAGGAAGAGTGAGTGGAAGGTGGGAGGACCAAGTGTGGAAGGATATGGAGTAAAGATGAATGTAGAAAAGACAAGTGAAGGAAGAGGAAACCGCGAAAAAAGGAGCTGTTTAGAATGACCTGCGAAAACGGAAACGTCAATGGATGATCACTAGCAAATTCTAGGTCTCGGGGTTCGACCGCGTCACTGGGCTATGTACAAACATTGCATAGCCCAGTGACGCGGTCGAACCCCAAAGACTGAGAATTTATTAGTGATAGTAATGACCGTGGAAACCTATCCACAAAGGCCATTGGATGATACTGATTTTGGTGGGCTACTAATATCAGAACTATTTTCACAGTGGTTTTTTTAATTTGTATGCTTATTAAAATGCTCTTTTTGACATATTCTTGACTCAAGGGCTCCTTTTCAATCTTTTCATAGGTATTAACGAATTTGCATGTTCAAACATTAATTTAATGTAACATACATTCAATTGATATATAAGTATAGAGTTTGTATGTAATCTTTGGAAAGTAAGTAAAGTATTTTGACACAATTATAGTACAGGTACAGACTTACTGCAAGTAATTATATTGTTACCAGATTATAGTTACGTCCTTTTAAATTTGAGTGCATTAATTTTAAACAATAGTTGTTTAATAGCATTTTCCTCCATCGTCTTACATTACCAAAATGCAATAGAAATACAAAAACTTATTTTATTTTTCAGGTGGAGAATTACAAGTACACAGTAGACAAAGTGCTGACTTTTGACACACCTAAGTACATAAGGCAACACGTAAGATAATAATATGTTTAATATTGTTTATATATTGTCATCAAAAATGTGATTTACAAATTATATGTGAAAAATAATGCGAGTTACCACAGATTCATTTTCTTCAATGGTTCCTAACTTCAAGTAAATAGTTTTATAATTTATAAAGGGAGAAACACTGCATGTCATGTGCCTGCAAACAAATAATGTTTCAGTCCTTGTATTTAGAATTTGACTCTCAACAGCCATCTGATGCAAGAGGGTAAACCGAGCTTAAGGCAAAAAGAACACAAGAGCTTTGAAAATCAAAATTTTTAGAATGAAGGGGCAAAATCAATTTTCTAAATGTAAAAAGTTCAATACTGACTTTACACATTCATTACACACTTAATGCGGCGTGCCAGCCACACCAGATAAGGGCTGTTGTTTATTTTGGGGGAAATAACTAGATGATAATTAGCAAATTAGGTTGTGATCCTGAGTTATTTATAGTGATTTCAGAATAATAGTAGGGCCTCTCAATCATAGTTTTGTGAAAGTTAATAAGTTTATACTGACAATAGTAGCTGAAAATCCAGGACGTTCTAATAGTTGTTAATGTAGTGAAATCCACACTTATTCTCAGTAAGTGAATTGACAGAGTTTGTGAATCTCATTGATAAAAGTACGTAATTTCTCTGAACAAATAAAATAATGCCGGATGCCTAATGATGCTCAAAGCTCTGTAAACCAAAACTTTTCAAACTCTCATTTCAGAAGTGGCATCCATATAATTTTAAACAGTAATTTGCTTATAATAAAACAATAAATGTACCTAATAGCAGTGCAGCTTCTGAAAGACTCGGCAAAATGCACACAAAGGGTTTTGAAAAATACATGTTTAAAAACATCCTCAAGTTGAGCTTAAAATTAAAAAGTACAATTTCTTTGAATCCTACTATAAAGGAAGAAATAAAGTTGCAGAAATGTGAGTGAAGTTCTTCAAAAACCAACTTTGATGAATATTTTTGGGAACAATTTAGCTTTTCAAAATATCTATACTGAAACAGAGCTTGGCATTAAGGGTTTACTTACTCATAAGATAAAAATGGAGGGCGGAACATAATTGAACATGGCCTAATTTATATATTGTTGGTCATGTTCAATTTTTTACAATTATTTTTAATATGACTTAATTTAAAATGTTAATAAAAATTACTAATTTCTGAAGTTGTGTTACTTTAATTACTCTTGGTTTGAATAAAAAAAATGTGTAGAATAATGAGCTCTCCTAAAAAAATTTTAAATTTGTAAAATACCTTTTGAAAAACTAATCAAGAATACTGGGGTTGTTACAGTTGAAGGTGTTTCTAAATGAGGTGAGAGCCTCAGACTTCTCCGCCTCTCCCTTTGGCCTCTACACCATCAATCTACAGCTGGCTAATGGTGTAAGTGGCTATTGATTTATCTGGTAAACATTTAAGTTTAATGCAAGCATTCACCTATAGAGGTTTTGTTTGATTACACTAGTCTGTGAATTGAAAGAACAAATTTCTTTTAAAACTAAATATTAAAATAAAATAATATAACTGATTTTGTAAAATATTTAACTCTCAAACTGACGATCAAAGGATATAATCCGTTAATAAGATTGTTCCCAAAACGGCAATCGAAGGATCATCAGTCGATATGCACCAATCACTTTTGGCACTTATTGTAGTAACGGTACCTAATTTTTGGAATAACGACTTGATTTATATACACTGAAATTGGAATGAAGCATTAAATCACGTTATGTATTTCATTTGTTTTGATGACAACCGAGTTATCATATGTTGAAGAAAGAAAGTGGTGTATAACGCCGAACTCCATGCTTGAGTAACTATTTACTGTGTGTCATAATTTACTGTTGTTCTGAAATAATATTATCAATTAAATTGTTTATAGAGTAAGTTTTTAGCTAAATTTCAGTACACAATAAATCTAGTACTTATACTAGTTATTTACTGTAGTTCATGTTTTACAATAACTGTATCCATGATAACAAATTTTGGGTTCCATGTACAATGTTCAATTTATGTAATGTAAGTTACGTTAGTTATTTTTCAACTAATTTAAGTAAAATCATGCATTTTCTTAAACAAAATTAAATTAAGAAGGTTTTGGCTATCTTGGAAATTTAAATTGCAGACAAAATTATGTTTGCCAGGCACACTTTTACCCTTTTTCCTTTTATTAATATTAAAACAGTTTTTTAAATGTTTGACGGAACAGGAAAAGTGTTTAATGTGTGTATCCATATTATTATATATCAAAGTGCTTCTTTGGCATCTTTGAACAACATTACACCAAATACAGCTTGATAGATAACCTATAAAATTTGTCTAACTTTATAAAATAAACTGCAAAACGCCCTAAATTAGTCTACCTGTTAAAACAATTTTAACACAATGGTTTGAGGGTTAAGAAGAACAATTCAAATTCACAATAACAATATCCACTCAACTGAAGATTTTTTCAAAACTATTTCTTATTAAATTATGAGTCTCTCTCTATTACTCTCCTGAAGAAAGTGCCAGTGGCACAGAATATAATATGCAGAATAGTCACATGTGCAAAAATCAGAATACAATAGTCACATGTGCACTGCCATATGCCAGTGCACATGTGACTATTGTATTTGTTTACTACTACTGTGGTGTTAGTGAACTTCTCTTCTAAGGTAATTTTTCTCATGGCCTATCTCTCCTAATGTACTTATTAAATTATCACCATTTTCAAAAATATTTTAATGTTACAGGTCATGGGGATGGCAATTTCATTCATGATTGTCATGGCTCAATTTAAAGAGTTAGATGTAACTGGGGAATATAGAGATATACACTAAAACAGCAAGAAAATCTCATGGATTGTGAAAGGTATTTAAAACTAATTAACATATTTAAAACCTACGGTTATTTAAAGAACAATTATTTGATTGTTTTATATATATATATATATATATATATATATATATATATATATATATATATATATATATATATAAAGAACAACACTTAGCAATCTTTTGTGTTTTTAATATTAAAAAAATCAATTTCTGTCTCGAAAGACCATCTTCAGTTGAACAGAATAAAATAAGGTTATAAAAATGTTTAACTTTAGAATAATTAATTCAACATCTGACACTATAACAATTTAAATAAAAATGTAGATGGATAAATTGTAGATCTTGTTAAATTTTATAATTTTGCATCTTCATGATTGTCAAACATAACATTTGAGTGAAATTTTATTTGATCGTTGAGTAATAATGATGGGTTTTCTTTTGTGTTTTTGTATATGTAAAATTATTTAGAAGTTTTTTTTGGTATATGCTTCTTGAATCTTTTACTAAAACTTCTTTCTGTTTGGCCAATGTAATATTTAGGACAAGTTGAACATTTAATTTTATAAATTCCAGAATTATTGTATTTATTTTCATTATTTTTAGTAGAGTAGTTATGTTGTAGTATATTTTTGATGCTGTTCTTTGTTTGTTACAATTGTGTTACAGTATTTTGCTTGTTTATTAATAATTATTGTTTAGTTTATTTGGTCTACTAAGAATTGTAAATTGTATAAATGAGTGTACAAAATATTTAAATTATAGAAAAATATTTCTGTAAGTGGTAGATGCAAGTTTGTTGAAAATTAAGTTTTATTGCTAGTTTTGCAATTACTGTATGTGTGTAATGTATACAAATAATAATAATAATAAAACACTCTTCTATACAGGTCTTTGTTTTTATTGAATGTTTAGTAAATAGTGAGCAACACTTTGTGATAGCGGATAAGAGACTTTGGTAATGGAATAAGAGACACACTTGTAACCTTCATATGCTCTCAATCCTACCTTGGACTTCAACCTCAGTCCAAAAGTCTTATCCAAATCTTTTAAAACCGTTTTCTTTCCACCATTGTTCTTAAGCTTCCAAATAAATAAATATACTATGTACGTAACAATTATTCCTTTTTAAATTTTTTAGAAATAAATAGGGTTGTATCATCTACATAAAAGCAGAGTAGAGTACAGTGGATATTATTTTGTAATTTTTCCAAACTGGCTAACCTCCGTATTTTGGTTCTCAAGGCCCCATAGTTTCAGCTGCCTCGCCTTTTTTTAAAATTATTTTGTTGTTACTAATTTATTTATTTGTTTAGTGTTAGTACTCTTGTTGCTGTTTATTCATGTATTATTGTTATTTATTATTTAATTTATTTACCGTTATATTGGTTAGAGTTTAATTTCCTTGGTTAGGCCTGAAGATTTTTGTTACTTATGTACAAACAGTCAACAGCCTGATTTCGTCAGAAAATTTGTAATTTCTCTTTTTGCTGTTCTTGTTTTTTTCCATTTTCCTTCTCAATAAACAATATTTAGGGTGGCTGCCGTTGTTTTTTTTTTTTTTGTCTTCCTGAGTCCAGTTCCTTTTGCATCCACCTATCATAAGGCCTAGTACTCTATATTAATCTACAATAGTTATGCATGGAAAATATAAGCGGTTCAATTAAATGGTATATAACAACAAGAATTATTATACGAGTGTATATTATACATATGGATACAGTGCAACTAGTCTGTAATCGGGGTCACAATTAAATGGTATATAACAACAAGAATTATTATACCAGTGTATATTATACATATGGATACAGTGCAACTAGTCTGTAATCGGGGTCACTGTGGATTCCCAAATTGATGCCTTCGCCAGTGCAATACTTTTCCAACACCTGCAGAGCTAAGGATTGCAGTTTCAAGGAAAGAAGGTACTCTGTAGTTGTCAGCTAAATGAGCTGGGAAAATTGTCGCTGTGAGGTTGGTATAACAAGACAGCCGTCCAGTATGGTGGGAGTACTGGGAATGGGAAGTGACATGTCAGCACACCACAAGGACTGTTGTTAGAAGCACTTCTTCCAGGTTATTTACTGACACACACAGCAACTTACAGAATGTGACGGAGTATAATTTGATAGTCCAAGGTAAATGCTCAAATCATGTACACCTCTATGTAATACTTACTCTTACTCCCAGGGCCATCTATATCGCAGGTGATATTTAGCCGCACCAACAAAGCCTCTCTATGTAATACAAAGCTCCAAAATTAAATACAGAAATGTGAAAAATAACGGAGCAACACAACCTCTGTCCTTTCATTGCAGACCAGGCCTGCCAATAAGCAGTTGAAATATATATATAATGAAGCATATAATATACAGTAGTAATATTAAATAGAACGTCATTTTGGTTGACATTTTAACAGTTCATGAAGTACATTTTGTACAAGGATATGAAGTACATTAATAATACTGTAACATTTTTGTCATGTTTAATGGCTTTCAACCAAGATACCAAAGAACGATAGTAATAAATAATAACAATACATATATCAAAACGGGTTTCACTTCTGAACTAATCTTGATAACTAAATAAATAATAGATCATTTCTTAATATGATTCTATTTATATTTCAAAAGGAAACATAAATCCAAGAAAGCTGCAAAAATATCAAATTTTTTAATCTAAAAATCTTACTTTAAATTAATTTAACTAAAAATATTACAAAGAATACAAAATAAGTTTTTTTTAATTATTATAGATGGCTCTGATGGAGTATTAATGTCTATCCAATATAAAAAGTGATTTTAAAAAAAACCTGAAAATGTTATTACGGTTTGTTATAAATTATTATTTATTTTTCACATAGGACTTTAATTTCTTATGAAAGTTTAGCTGGCTTTAATATAAATATTTTAATTGTAATTTAACACCAATATAATTTATTAAAAATGGGCAGATATTACGAAATCCAAGGAGAAAAACTTGACATATAACACCACAATTTGCATAGGCTCTTTGATTATATTCCATTCTATTATTTTTACAAAACATACATATGTTCCAACATTTTCAAGTTGCAGCGAATATGGTACTTTTAAAGAACAATAAAATAAGTGCAACCTAGTTTGATTATGTAATATTATATAAGTAAATAAATATGCAACGCACAGAATTATGTCTAATTGTTTCGTATTCATATGGTCTGAAGATTGTGTTTTTTTTTTTTTTACCAACAGTCGTTGCAATGGATTATAAACTTATTAAAAATAACAAGGCATCCATTTGAATTCAAACTGAGATACAATATCAAAAGTAAAACAATATTTGATATTTATGGAATGTTATGTTTGTGAGAAAAGTTCTTATCAGTTTTGTGAGAAATTCGGTGTTTTAAGTGTACACAGAATCAACATGTTTTATGTTTACGCAATTTGTAATAAACATGAAAACTGATATGTATGTAACTGCACTTTTCCATAGTGATGTCATGTATTTAATAGCCTATGCGATTCGTGAGTATTACAACTGAGAAGGCAGTTTACCCACAATCTTGAATAAAATAAACGTTTCCTTCAAAAACCAAAAATTGTACTTGTGATAAATATACAATTCTAAAAGTGTAAAATATTTTTAAATAGAATGTATTTGGCTCTGTATAAAAATTGTGTCATTATCGGATAAATAGTTAAATGGTAAATACATTAAGATGTGGCACTGGTTAAAACATGAAAAACTCGGTACGACGATACCGGTTATGTTTTCTGTCTCAGTGTAAAACATATTAATCTGTATTACTAATAATTAATAGTGAAGTTAATTTATGTAGATTTACCCAAATTGTTTATGTGTCTATAAAAATTATAGACCTTCAAAATTACAGTCCACAATCAGTAGTTTTCAAATGCCTACAACCTGGCTGCGGCAATCTCAAGGCCAAGATACTGAGGGGTACTTTACCAAAGGCTATAAATCTGATCAAAACTCGCCGTAATTGATTATAAAATTATATTAGACTATATCATTACATTCAGCGAGTTTACTAGATCGGTCGCAAGGGGGTACTTTTCCAGTCGCGGACACCAATTTTGTCAGTTGTCCAAATAACATTTTGTGACGTCAAAGTGATGTAGGCCGTTGCTGGAGGGGGAGGGGGATACTTTTCCAGAGGCTACTTTTCAGCTACCGAATTTTTATCAAGCTGTTTTTCTAAACTTTAATGATTAATATAATTTTAACTTCATATCTACACCATAGATAGAGAGGGAGGTGAGCAAACACAAAAGTAGCAGAAAAATCAGTTTGATGCATGAAAATTATAGAATGTAAATGAAAATGTTACTTTGTAAGTTAGCTAATAATGCACAACAGCATGAACATATAGCGTACATTTTGTACAAATCTACAGCAAAATAGTTATTAAAGAAAACACAATAAATAAACAAGAAAAAGCATACGATAATCAATAAATCCCATTTATCAAAGGTTAAACACTTAAGTTTAAATGTTTTGTTTATTAGAAATCGAGTGATTTACTTACTTAAACACTCATTAAATTATCTATCTAAATTTTTCAGTAAGTAAACTGTACTGTAAAAAAATTTAATTTGCTTTTAACAAAACAAACAAGTTCCATCATTTGATTTAAAATCTACTTGTATAAGTCTTTGATTATAAAATATATTTTATTTGATTACTTTTCAAGATGAATTTTAAAATAAAGGCTATAGCAATTATACCATTTATCAGTAATTAAAAATAATTGGTAATACCATGAAAACTGATAAATTGCTTATAGGTTTATTGATTTCCTCTAAACTCTTATCCATTATTCGGTATATATTTTTTTTTATAAAAATATATTTTTATAAAAATGAATAAAAGGGTACTTTATTATATTTATCATTTAATTTATTAAAATAGTAGCCCTAACGTGAACTAGTTTATACATATCCATTGTTCATTCATAATGATGAATAGTCTCCACTTAACCAGTAAGTGTTCATGAGCACTCAGGTAGAAATAACAAATCTGTTACTGTTGGATGGGCTATTTAAGTTGTAGGTGCACTCCCACTGTGCTCATGCCTGGAAATGTCCACACCATCGAAGAGAGGAACTTCCTTTTGACAGCCTCTATTGTTACATCTACATACACCTAATCCCTATTCCAAATAACATGGCTCAAGTTCACTTCAAATCAATGACCTTAAAGCATTAAACATATATGCCTTGTGATCCACATAACGAAATCAAGTTCCTGCTAGCTTTGAATACAACACAGTTTACATGTTCAGAGAAGACCAACTTGAGAGTCTATGAGTACACCAAACTCTCACACAGCACATTTTCTTTTGATTCTAAAATCACCGATCCCATAGAAGAATAATGACAAAAGAAGTGTAAAGTATATTTTGTTTTACTGAGGTCCAGTGGCCTGTAGTTTCTTTCATCAATCTTAAAGCATAATCAATAAATGATTGAAGAGCCAGATGGTCTCTAGTGTCTCCAGGAATATTTCATTATCCTTGGTATAGAGTTGGACTTTGCAGCTTAGAACAGATGTTATGTTGTTCATAAATTACAAGAAAAACAATGGTACCATTATAT
Organism: Stictocephala bisonia; assembly: GCA_035578905.1. Taxonomy (NCBI): domain Eukaryota; kingdom Metazoa; phylum Arthropoda; class Insecta; order Hemiptera; family Membracidae; genus Stictocephala; species Stictocephala bisonia. The sequence continues at coordinate 111,363 of JAQJVL010000516.1, read as the reverse complement.
TAATGAGTGTAATGGATTAAGCTGTAAGACTCACACTATTATGTTAAAACAACCTGATAAGATAAGAATGTTTCTTGCACTACTAGAAGACGTCCATTCCTTCCAAATTGAGCTAATATTATCATACCAAAGTGATTGTCTACCAGTGCTATTTGAATATTTGTGCCCTCATTGACTCCATTAAATAGTGTACATTTTAACTCTTAACTAATTAATGTATTTGTTAAGGATATGGGTTAAGGTATAGGGAACCACAGCTATTAGAAATAATTAGTTTTGATATAATATTGATTTTTCAGAAATGCGGCCTCTCACTCTGCGACGTGTGCACTGGAGGGTTAATTAAATACAATTACTAAAATCATAGAGATGTATTTCTTCAAAACTATATATTTTTAAATAGGCTCTTACGAAAATCCTTGGGAAAATGCCCAAAATTCATAAATGCCCGAGCATTTATTTACTTTAAATGTAAATAGGCCTCAACAATAGAGAAAAGTGTTATGACCATAATTATTAATACATTTTTAAATCTAAATATATATATATATATATATATATATATATATATATATATATATATATATATATATATATGTGTGTGTATATTTACAAAAGGCCTATACATTTAAATGATTATATTATATTTGATTATTATTATTATTTTTCTAACATGTTAATTAATTGTTTAAATAAGTAATTTCAACTATTTCCTTTCCTCCAATCATCCCTCTATAATTTGTATCCTAGCTTATTTATTTGTCCAGCCTCCTTTAATAAAAAGTGAATAATTTTATGTTTTGACTGAAAATGAATTCACAATGAGAATAAATTTATCTGATAATTGCCCCTCAATGTTATTGAACATATCTTTTTTCAGTAGACAGTTTATATTTTAGCTGTTCATACATTTGAAAATAAATTTTACCCTCCCAATGTAATTTATTATAAATTACCTTAGTCATATTTTTAGCATTTATAGGTGCAAATGTAAAGTAGTAAATAGAAAATATGTTTAACAATTCCACAATACATTAAGGCACTCAGTTATAATACGGGGTTTTTGCAAATACTATACGGAAGTTTTAAGGACTATATTTTAATAAGCTCAAGGTTTGTTCAAAAACAACATCTTTGATAATGGTCTTAAAGTAAGTAGTTTTAGGAACTCAATAGTGGTCTTGAAGAAGTGTATAGGCAGTAGGCACTCAAATAAATATTTACAAGCAGTTAAAGGTTAAAACAACCTTTTTTCATAAATGCCCAGTTTTTGGGCGCTTAAAATTGCTTTGGGCAAATGCCCATTTATAAATGTCGTGCCCACTGGACATTTGCCTAGCCCACATCACTAGGTTGGTCCCTAAAGTCGGTTCTTGGTTCTAAAGTCATGTTCTGGATAAATCTCAGTTATGCGGTTCCGGTTCCAGAAAACCGTAGATGGGGAGATAACTTTCATATTAGAAATGTTTTGAGTGCGGAAAGTGCTGATAAACAGAACAATCAAACAACACTATCCGGCCACAAGATAAACATCTTTATAAAATATCTGCCTGCAGAAGGCCACTTCCTCATCAGTACATGACTTGGCCACGAGATAAACAAAATATCCATAAGTCAGAGAATATTCGCCCATAGTCTGGCCACTTTCTTATCAGCACTAAAAAGAGACAGATAACATTAATTAATAGGAATTCATGCAAAGGCAGTGAATTAAAGCCGTTCAGTTTTTGTTCAAGAGTCCAGTCTTCCTTTCCCATAAGCTCCACCCTTGTTTATCAAGACCCTTTCTTTTAAAAAACACCTCGTGGAAACATTCAATTCTGTTTAAAACTCATCTAACATTCTGAAATTAATTATGCTTGTAGTTTTATTGCATATTCTGAAAAATAAAAGGTTTTTATGATGAACTTAAGAAATTAGAGTTTAATTATTTAGGCTTGTTTTTAATAATGAAAAACAATGCAAAAAGCCCTGGGGAGTAGGATTGAAAAATACATTTTTAAGATTAATATTGTGTCAAAACTAAACAAAATAATTCTTTAGCATTTTAATTTCTAAATAATTAAATTTATTTTAAAGTCTTGAGGGATTAATGTTTTAAATTACATTGACTTAACATTTACTGACCCAAAATAGTTGATTATTTCTTAAATTTAAAACAAAATGTATACTGTAATTTCTAAAAACATTTATGGTATTATTGGCTGTATAGTTTTTTTATGAATGTGAGTAGCATTTATATTTTCTTAATTAAGTATTATCACAAATTGAGAAATGAATCAATAGTTAATAAAAATAGTTTTTTTCAGTTAACTCAATAGTTAATAAAAAGTTTTTTTTAAATTAATAATATTATTATTTGTTTTTGCTGTATATTTTTACATGATACAATTACATCAACCTCTTAAATTTGGTTGTGGTAATTTCAATAAATTGTTGTATTTGTTTTTTAATATTTTTATTACTAAACCAGACCTAAAATGGCAGGTTATTTTAAAATTTTCTCTAGGCTAAACTAGAACCAAAAAAAAAAAAAAAAAAAAATGGAACCGACCCGTCACTAGATTAAATTACCTGCTCGCTGATGGCACGGAACTGCCAGTTCCACGTGGCATTGTACAGGAAGGGCCTGTGATCAAACCTGTTGTCATCAGGGCTGTAAGACTCTGCATGTACACTAGGCGTTAGCACTGTCATCTTGTGCCTGTTTATGGCATAGCACCGGAAAAAATGTTTCACTTTTTCTGCCACCTATACAAAAACAAATTCTAATTTGAAAATAGTATACAGGGCGTTTCAAAAAGGACTTTACAACTTTGAAAATTCATATAAATTTTATTAAAAAAGGTACAGAGCTGATTTTGGTGTTATTTAAAGGGAAAAAACTTCAAGTTTTTTTACCTTAAACTAAAGATGTTCTATGTGGCTTCCGTTGGTTATTCTGCAGACAACCCATCGGTAGTCGATTTCTTCCCAGACTCGCACTAGCATTTCAGGTCTAACTTGCTTAGCAGCAACGTAAATTCTTGCTCTAAGTTCAGGTAGAGTGGCCGGCAAAGGAGGTACGTACACCATATCTTTTATGAAACCGCAAAAGAAAAAATCTAGCGGTGTCAGGTCTGGGGAACGGGGGGGCCATGCAATTGGCGCATCACGGCCAATCTATTGACCTGGGAAGCGGTCATTTAGAAAATCCCGGACGTCAGTCAGATAGTGTGGTGGTGCGCCATCTTGCATAAAGAAAACATTTCGTTCTCGGTCATCCTCATCGATCTGTGGTATTAAAAATTGTTGCAACATATCAAGGTACACTATCCCATTGATGGTTCTCTCTTGGAAAAAAAAGGGGCCGTACACTTTCCTCTTGCTCAACGCACAAAAAACGTTCACTTTAGGGCTATCACGAACATGTTGTAATGTTTCATGTGGATTGTCGCTGCCCCAAATCCTACAGTTATGTGTGTTTACCTTGCCACTTAAGTGAAAAGTGGACTCGTCACTAAAGATTATGTTGTCCAAGAAATGTTCATCATCATCCACTCGATTTCAGGCAGCCATGTTAAACGTAACTGTCACTAGCGCTTGTGCGGCGCGATTAGGCACTAACGGGCTACGCGAGTCAAAACTTAAACTATTTTCCTTTAAAACAACACCAAAACCAGCTCTGTACCTTGTTTAATAAATTTTATATGAATTTTCAAATTTGTAAAGTCCTTTTTGAAACGCCCTGTATATTTAATACACAAGAAAGAGTGCAGTACAACTTCCTAGCATTGAACAAGCATTTGAAAAATATGTATGCAAGTATTTGAATAAGTATCTATATGAAAGTAATATTGCATGTAAAATTAATGCCTTTCAACAAGGAAAAAGAAAAGAACAAGTATTTAGAGAAGTGGGAAATTACATTAATGAACAGATTTACAAAGGTTGTTTTGTATTAGCACTTTTCATTGACCTGTCAAAAGCATTCAATACACAATTGACCATAAAAAGCAAAAGTTTATTGACAAACTAGAAGATATTGGTATCACAGGTGTACAACTAAAATGATTTCAATCCTAACTTAAGAATAGAACATTCAAAATAAAAATTGAGCAAGTATTTAGTCAAAGTAAAACTTGTTTATTTGAGTTTCCACAAGGGAGTCACTTAGGTCCAATATTATTTAATATTTACATCAGTGCTATTTTTAATTTAATAAAGGACATTCAGTTATGGGGCTATGCAGATGATTTATTCCTGGTAGCGTCTTATACTGATTTAAAATTAGCGCAGAACTTAATGCTAATTTCTGTAAATTAGCAATAAGTAAAATAAATGGATGCATAGCATAGAATTGGCCATCAGCCCAAGTAAAATAGTATTTATGAATATGCACCTTAGGAATAAAAATATACAGATAAAACCCATGTTAAAATATCTGTGTAACATTTTAAACTGATTTTGGTAATCTACTAGAGCCTGATTGAAACTGTATTGAAATAGAAAATGTAGATAAATGTCAAAATGTGATTATTTAGGCATTACAATTGATTGTGATTGATTGATACAATTAATTAATTGATTGATGTACTGTCCAGTTTATGTAGTTTGTAAGTAATACACAGGGTGGAAAAAATATAGAAACGCTTTCACAACTTTTCTATAACTTCACTGGTTATAATAATAAAAGTGAAATCTTGTATTGTCAAAAATTATCAACAGAAAAAATAAAGTTGTTGTGAAAGCGTTTCTATATTTTCTAACACTTTCAACAACTTTATTTGTTCCATTGATAATTTAATTCTTTTGTGTTATTGTGTTCTGTAAAGTATAATTTTTTATCAGAATAATTTATTTAAAATTGTTAAAAAGCGGATAAATAATATTGTTCAAATTAGTTACTTTGAAATTCAAATGACCGCTACTCTGGAAAGGATAGACCTTTCGAAGTACAGTTTGCGGCAATTCATTTCTATTGAATAGACATTTAATTTAATAACAAACTCGACCTAAGCATACATTAAAGATTTTCGTTCAACTCCCCGTGAACGAATGAAATGTCGCTAATGGGGTCAAACATTGTGTTCTTTGTAACCATGATGATGTACAAGATTTAACTTTCACCAGTGATGTCATAGAAAAGTTGTGAAAGCATTTCCATATTTTTTTCCACCCTGTATATAGAATGTTAGACTGCTAAGTACAAATTGTAGTTAATGTTGGACCTCGCTGACAAGTATGTTTTTTATTTAGCGAGGTTACAAAAAATGTAAAATTATTTCAACAAACTATCCTATTCTAATAGTTATTTAAAGATCTAGCGTTAATATACAACTTTATTTCTCTCACAAAGACAAGGAATATGCAATCTTCAAAATGTTTCAATCCGTCATGTAAACTGAAGATTACATAAACCATACAAGGTGTATCAGACCTCCTGAGCCACTGCCTCAACAGACTAAACAAATTGAAATGGAACATGTATTCCAACTATAACCCTTCGTTTTCAACCCCAAAGAATTCAAATAAATTATTTTCAACCATGTTACTTTCATTTTATGTAGTATCAACATTTTTTAGTAAGAATTGTGGCATTGTGTCCTTTAAATGAAGACCTTTTATTTTAAATACAACTCCACCTATTTTCTTTACAAGATATGTTTCTGACTCTTTGGGGACCATTATGGGTTTTTTGATTAACAATAATTGGTGGTAGCTTTTAAAAACTAATTCTTAGGTAGTATTGATGTTTTACAAGTTAGTGCTTGTGCTAATACAGTACAAATTCATCAATCGTGCTCACGCAAGAAATATTGACAAGTTTTAAAAACCACTACAATTAGCTTGAGTTATTTCAAAATAATGATGTCATATACATCATTTATATACCCTTTAAGCACAAGACCTAACAATTATATGACTAAAAACAGTTTAAAATACCTCCGCTGGAGTACAGCGATCGTTCCAGGTGTTGACTAGCTTACAAAACATGGAGAAGGGGCCACATTTTTGCTGCTTTCGAAGCCGCCCAAAGACTGATAGCTCTGCATAGGTCATTCCCATATCCTGCTCATCCGTCTGAGCTACTCGCCCATTGTCTAAGGGCTCAAGTTCAGCAGTAGGGGCTGCTAGCATAATGTCCTCAAGAGCTGGCAGATTAAACCTACAGAGCAGACATTGCTTTAGTAATTTTTTATGAAGAGAGAATTTTATTTATAAAAAAGCAATAGTTATATTAGGCAGTTAACAAAACAGATAATAACCTTCAAAATGTTAGAAAAATTAAATTTGTTTACTTTAAGATATGATCACAGTAAAACCTCCTTAAGTGGACCCCTTCACCTGAGGTAATCTTGACTAGAACATATAAAACGCATGGTACTTGGTGTACTGTACGTAGATCAAGTGCCTGCCGTGCGTAACAGAGTAGTTTACCGGGACTGTACTGAACAAGGCAACTCGTTGAGCAGCACTACAACTGTTTTGTGTGGTGTTCATACAATCAGTATTCCCTTTTAAAGTCACATAGCAATGTGCAGGAACCATCCCTCACTTCTTGTTGCACTTACCACACAAGTCAGTTCACTAGCTTTTTTACAAAAAAAGTATATGTTACTACAAAGTTCATAAGTATGATTCGTTGTGTTATTAAGGTATATATATATGTCTTTTAGTAGTTAGTTATAAAAGTTGTGTTTGTTCCAAATGAAACAAATTTATTATAAGTTAGTTGACATTATTTGATTTTCCCACAATTTTCTGGCTAACCCGGATTTTCCTTATGTCGGATTGGCTGCAGTCCTACCTAGTCCAACTTAACGAGGTTGTACAGTATCAAAAAACATGACAAAATAATGAAATTAACAATGTTACATCCATCCCAAAGCACTTACTTTTCTTTGGCATAAACAAGGAACGTTTTTAAATCAGTCTTGGAAACACCGCCTATAGGATTAACATCAGCTGAGGAACAGTCATACTTGGTCATATACCCTCTCAATGCCTCGTCTACATTGGCCGATCCCAGGACCAACAGTCCTCCAGACCTGTTCTTGGCCCACAGCATCAACTGGGCAAAGAGGTAGGACAGCACCATCCGTAATCTAGCCTACACAAAGGGAAACCAGCTGTCAACATTATTTTTAGATGGTTAGCACATTATTGCATGCTTTTATTAAAGTCTTATCAATTACTAAAATATCTCCCTGACACATGAAATCAGAAAGTAAATATAACACAGTGTTTCCGTCAATAAAAGAAGTTTCAGTCAGTGAATCTAAATACAGTGGACGCCGGTTGTAACGCACATTTCTGCAGACATAAAAACCCATATAGGGTAACCCGCGGTATAAAAGAATGTTGCAGGTACAACAATAGGTTTATAGGCAAATAGGTTTAGAAGAGTGCCTATGACTTCTTTAATAAAAACAACGTAATATGCATGCACTGTATCACCATCATCCAGAGCAAGGAATGAGTTCTTTATGAATTTCACAATATTATTACAGGTAAATTAGTAAACATCAAACAGTAGATAAATATATTAATACTAATAACTACTTCATGATTTATTCTACAGTAAAGTAATAAACACAATAATGTACATTAGGGATGGGTCCCTTAAGTCGGTTCTCGGTTCTATCGGTTATTGACAAAAGAACCAATGGGAAAATCTCGGTTCTGTGGTTCCGGTTCTAAAAATAAAATATAAATGGGGAGTTAGTTTTCATATCAGAAATGTTTCAGTAGTGAAAAGTGCTGATAAACAGAACAATAAAACAACATCCGATCCAGCCAGAAGATAAACAATATTTATCAGCAGATTTATTTTCATAATTTTGTTCTTTTTACAAAGTCTTAAATTTGATTAATGTTTAAAGGATCAATTTTTTAAATTGCATTATCTTAACATTTACTGACCCAAAATAGTTTATTATTTCTTAAATGTAACACAAAAGGCCCAGTATAGCACTGGGTGCACTAGTTACTTTTTCTTTCATCTTTTCAAATTACATATTTTATTGAACTGACAATTCATTTGAATGCTCGTTAAATATTTGAGAATTGTTTAGGTTTCTCATTTTTTTTATAATCAAATCAAAATGTATTGAACAATGTAAACGTACAAATTTACTATAAGGAAAGTTAATTAAAAATCGTCAGTCTTCATAATGGTGATATTAAGAATCAATATTAGTATGTGTGTGCATTGGTGGAGGTTCACTTAGTTAACAGGTGCAGTAGTTGGCTAGCCAGAATGAAGTGTATTGACTGGCCCTGAGCTAATTGCACCCACCCCGTATTTTGTACACTGATAACTCATTAATGCCTCCACTTTGATTTCTGACAATTCACACGTTATTTATTTTTTATGTAAATAAGAAGTTTCCAGAAACAGCTCTCAAATTGTGAGTTATTCGAAAATGTCCTCCGCCATTTTATCACCTTCTGGCAAGCCTTTGCCCCACCTATGCTTCAGACAGTTTTTTTCTCGGATTTCTGTTATATTCCCTATACATCAAAAGAATCCCTATACCGAGCACTTTGTTTCTTCATTGAAAAAAATCACCTGTTCGAGACCCACACACATTATGGCCCCCAGCAAGCCGTCTAACAGAAGCCATTTTGTTTCATCACTTAGGATTGAATATTTTCGAGGTAATATATTATATACCTCTAAAAATGTTAGTTTTTTGGTGCTAGGTCTTGGGTTATCACTGTTATGATCTAAAATTAAAAAAACAGGCCAGCCTAAACTTTACAAATAATAAATAATTAAATTAAAGCTGATCAAGAATGCTACCCATATTAATCATGAGGGCTGCAAAATTGACTATTGGGTTTACTCAAGTTGATTAAAGAGGCTAACCAAATCGATCACCAAGCTACCTCATGTTTTTAAAATAAATAAGTTGCTAAATTGAACTATTTAAAAGATAAGAGTATTTAGTCACATATCTATTTTTAAAATAAAATGTGTACAATCACAAACCAATAACAGTTATTGGACTGTAAGAAAATACATGATAAAACCATAAATAATACAAAATATAATGTAAAAAAAGTTAAAAAAGTTTGATTTGAAGGCCTTTGACAGTGTTCCTCATAATATTCTCTTGGAAAAACTGAGCTACTATGGAGTTCAAAATAAAGCTCTTAAATTTTTTGAAACTTACATTTGTGGAAGGCAGCAAATCGTAGTATTAGATAATCAAACGTCAAATGCCAGGGAAGTATACACTAGAATTCCTCAAGGGTCAGTTTTGGGACCCTTTCTTTCATCATATTCATAAATGATCTGCCCAAAAATATGATCTGTAAAACTATTCTGTATGCAGATGACACCTCTTTTATAATTTCAGGTAAAAATTTTGAAACAGTTGCAGTAGGTATTGAGAGGGCAATTAGGGATTCTGCATTATGGTTTGAGGCCAATTGTTTGGAAGTTAATGAAGATAAAACTGAAATCATAAATTTCACCTTAAGAAGGACCTCACGAGATCATCAGAATCCAATTCGACTATTAGGTATTTACCTAGAATCGACATTATCATGGGAATTCCATACTGGGTCCGTAGTCTCTAAATTATCCCGTACTTGCTATTTGCTTCAAAAATTGAAGGGCTCTGTTTCTCAAAAAAATTTTAGTTATGGCCTACTTCAGTTTCTTCCATTGTCACCTGCTGTATGGAAATATATTTTGGGGAAATAGTACTGTTGCGGCCCAGGTTCTCCTATGGCAAAACAAAGCATTGCGTATTATGGCAGATGTTTCAAAAAGAGAGAGCTGTAAGCCCTTATTCAGACATTTTTCTATTTTGACAGTTAAAAGCATTTTTATCTTTCAAAACATTTTATATGTTAAAGAAAATCTAAGTGAATTCTCTTCCAGAAGCGCCATTCATGACTATGCAACCAAACAGTCGCAAGACCTTATCATTACTAGACCTAGATTACAAAAGTTTGCTAACAGTCATAAATACCTGCAGATCAAAATGTTGCCTGAGCATTTTCGTAATTTAGATATTAATATTTTTAAACGACAACTAAATAGTATTTTGGTTGACAACGCTTTTTATTCATTGGATGAATTTTTTTTAATTTAGATTTATTTAGATATAGTAATGTAGTAGAATTATCATGTTGCATTTTACAGGAATATGTCTTTTGATTCATTTATACTGTAAATAAATATAGTATAGAATATTGACGATGTCTATTATACATTGTAATATGTTTTGAATGACAAATAAACGTATTTCTATTTCTATTTCTAAACAATCACTAGGTGCACTGCTATATTTAATACTGCAATATCTTATAAATTAAATAATATTACATTAAACAAATATTATATCGTATTAATATCATACTTATAAACAATACAGTAATAAAACCAAAATTATCAAATGGTAAATCTTGTCGAGTTACAAAATAATTCTCCCTGCCAGAATGCACAGAAATAGAGATGACAATAGGCTTACTGAAGGAGAAGGTAGTTGTAAAAACTGCCACAGTACTGCAGCACCGTCAAGATATTGCTGTATGAAAAGCAAGCACGGCAAGCCATATACTGACTGCCTTCTGGGATGCTTGATTGGCTTTCAGGCGGATGACTGCCACTCCGACTAAATTACCAGTGTTCTGACTGGCATTCCGGTCGGAGACGAATATATATATATATATATATATATATATATATATATATATATATATACTAGCTGTACCCGCCCGCTTCGCCGGTCATAATATTGAGTTTGATTTAGAACCTAATAGCTGAAAGAATTCAAGCATTTTAGCTTCTTCTACCAATATTAGATTTTTTAGGAGGCATGCCATAAAAAGTAAACTGCAAAACAAATAATTATTTATTTTTTATTTTCACGTTTCACCACATGTTTTAATTACCGAGGAAAAACGTTTAACACCAAATACAGATCACTTGATCAAGTAAAAGTAGTGTGTGCTACACTCTCAAGGTGAAATGTAGAACTACAATAAATCAAACGTATACAGTACTGTTGTTGTGAGAACTTCAATCTGCTTATGGCATGTGAAACTACATTAAAGCACACAGTCATATGTTTTTTGTAAACAATTCAGATTCTCCATTTGAATAACATGGGATCTTTAGGAGCCCGTGGGGCGGGACCCTGTGGACGGATCTGCATCAAACTTCACAGAAACCATCTCGGGAGTATACAGAACAACATCCTAAAGTTTCATGGCGATCGGTTGGATGGTTTGGCAGCGCATAAACTTCAAACATATATATAAACATCCTCTTTTATAAATATAGATATAGACTTGACATAAGTGTAAAGGACATTAAAGAACATATAAATAACAATGTTCTTCTGTGTAATAAATATACAAGATTAAAAACAAAAAATTAAGAAAAAATGTGTCCTTGTCTTATTAGCAATGAAAGTTTGCAAAATATGTGTTCCTCCATGCAACTTATTACAAACACTAATCCCGCCACCTCCCCCCCCCCCATGCCGAACCATTTATTTAAAGTGGGCCCAACACTAATATGCCATTGACCTGTGCCACTATAAAGTTGCAGTTGGATTCTAAGTGACTATCTTTAGCCATAGTACAATACCTGAGACCGCTTGTCGGATTCAACACTGAAGGTGATTCAGTATTTTTGCATTAATAAGCCATGATGTAATATTGTATAAAATAGCTCTTAAGGTTTAATGCTATTGATCTATAAAGAATAAAAGTAAATTTCATTTTTAATTCTAACTAAGACATAGAACAAACTTATATCTGTCAATTGATCATCGAACATATCAACATTACTGAACAATTTCTTCTCTTCATAATCATACAGATATTACTGTGAAATATGACCTAGATGACAATGTGAAAAAACTTATTTACAACTTACTATTCATCTCCTACCTACCCAGATGCTTAAATGTTGATGTTAAATGTGTAGTATAAAATAGTATAGATTTAACTAAAACTTGTTAAACATGTAAAATTATTTCATCATTTACAATCACTAATGCTGAAATTGGCCAACCCAACACAATGGTTTCAAGAATGAGACTCTTCATAAAACTGATAAACCGAAAATATCAAAATCAAAATATTGTAAAACTTTCCCAACTGTCGGGGGAAAAATTATGTACACCCGAATTTGAAGGTCGTTTGGTAAGAAACGTAGAGATCTATGAAAAATCCAGTCCCATCATTGTTTTCCTCATTTAATTTAATGTTATGACATATAATTTTTTTAATTTAAAATTATTCTTTTTTAATAATTTTTATGCTAGTTGGAATAAAAAGGTTTGGATTTATTACTAGTTTTCACTGTGAATTAGATTTGTATTACTCGAAAATCTATTTCATGTATTACATCATATTTTAATACTTGGTTAACAGAAATGTTTTTTAATTAAAGAAAAAAAGTTCTTGTAAATTTCTTGAAACAACTTTTTTTTGGCTTCTAGTGATTGTAAAATTAATTGCTTGGTCACGTTGTAATTACTTTGCATTAGTTAGATAGGTTACTTTTATATGCGTAAGTAAATACAGTGGTTTTATACAGATTTGTATTTAACCACGTATTTACGTATATATGCAATATGTTAAAGGGGTTTTGAACAATAAAAATGCAAAGTTGATGCACAGTGAAAACTAGTAAAATCCAGTGATCTTTTTTAAGGACTAGGATAAAAATTATGAAAACTATACAAAAATGTTTAAATGTATGTGACATAACGTTAAATTAAATGAGGAAAACAAGATGTTATTGGATTTTTCATAGGTCTCTTAGTTTCTTTGTAAACAGCCTTCAAACACAGTTACACCAAATTTCTGTGCCGACAGTAGGCTTATTTTTATTAAAAAAGTATTTTTATAACAAAACTATAATCCATAAAGGCGCCTTCCTTTACATTTCTATCTATATCACCCAACTTAAATTTACGACAAAACTCAAAACAGTTTTATATATACATTTGTTACATTTTTACTATCCAACTTAAATTTACGACAAAACTCAAAACAGTTTTATATATACATTTGTTACATTTTTACTCTATCTCACGACATAAACAACATGCACATAGAAGCTAATTTATTTTTTAGTTTTGAGATTGATTATAAATATGCGCTTATTTTTTAATAAGCAAGCTCAAGACAGAGAGGAGTGGAGGCACATTAATGCGGAGGCCAGAAACCTACATTGGTTTGAGTGGCCAGAGCATTAAGGTAAGGTCATTTTTTTAATTCCAAATTGTCATCTCGGTCGAGTCCTACTTGCTGTACCTGAATGTTTTGCATAGCAAGAGACTCCCTGGCAGAGCCTCCATGAACTGCAAACTGAGGCTTCATTCCCGTCACCAAGGAGAAGATGGAGAGGCAGGCAGACACTGCACCATCGATAACAATGTCACTGTGATAGCTGCCATCAGAAATAACTTAAGTTAGAAGAAAAAAGGCCAGTATTCAATTTACCGTAGTATGAGTTAGGAAATTAAAAGACTTACCTTGTCATCTAATAAACAATAGACAACATTCTTTGAGAACAGCACACTGTGTCAGAAAGCATGAAATAAGTCTGTATTATTATACAAATAAATTAGTTGTAGTTATAAGGCAAGGAATTCTGCTACAGTGTATGATAGTGCAACCTTTGTGTTAGTGGTTTCCCAGGCTTCTACCTTTAGGTGAAATAGTAGGTGGTTATAGTTTAGCGTACCTTTTTATGATGGTTTTTTTCTTTGAGATGGTTACATGGTGATTTAGGATTGGAAAGTTTCTTCTGTTTTGGGTTTCATATATTGTGTGGAGAGGTCTATATGTCTAAATAGGTAAATGAACTATAAGGTACAACTAAAGGAACAGTCAACAAAATACTACAATTAATCATATTATCAATTTGAGTTGGAGTTGATATTGATATACTTCATTTTGTTGTAAATTTTATTACTCAGGATAATTAACAAAGCAAAAAGGGAGTGTTAATTGACAGCTTAAGACACTATACAAAGAATCAAATCAAGAGCACTTTATTCCTCTAATAAATTAAGTAATAATGCACAAATTTACGATTAAATATTAGCAATAACTCCCCACATGAACGATTATGGTTTGTATGTGGGTGATTCAGATTATTATGGCTGGTAAAGAGCAGAAAACTAAGGAGGCTAAGACTTGCGTACAAGAGAGCAGACCAACTGTTAAAAAGAGTATCACGCAGAGGAGACTCCTAGAAAGACTACAGTGTAGATGGAAGGATCGAGTTAATGAGGAGCCTAGGATGATACATTAATTTAATGAATCAAATAGTTTTTAAAATTAAAGAAACCATTATATGTTGCATTTCTCCTTTAATGTTTTTTATATGTTTTTTTATATTTCTATCAACTTGGTTGTAAAAATCCATTGCCAGTATTTGGAATATTCCATTCAAATTACGTATAAAAAAATAAACAAGATAAAAAGAGAAGGGTTACTTTATAGAAAACATTATTTCATAATCTTTTATGTTGGATCTTTACTAATTTATAATCTGAGCAAGATAACCTCCAACAATTGGACAGATAAAGCCCCTTATCTAAAAACATTTATTTCACTCTAGGCATGGGCTAAAGGAACTACAGTAGAACCTCCGTTAACCGAAATAAAGGGGGGAAAGGTCGTTTCGGATAACGAAAATTTCGGTTAAAAAGTGAGGGTGTACCTGGTGTTTAAAATGAAAATAATTGACCAACAACTTATTTAAAATGACAGATTTATTTTATTTATACAGTACTGTACACACTTAGGCCTACTGTACACTAAAAAATATTAAATTTAAAATTACAGTACTGTATGTAAACACAATAAAGTAGGACTACTGTTTTTTTAAAAAAAATCTTCTATCTTTCTCTGTTTTTTTCACTTGACAACGATTCCTAGCAGCAATATCTCTCCAACGTTTTATAAGTAACACGTCAGCTGGTGTAGCTTCGTCCGATCATTCCACAAATCGCAAAGCAACCAACAAATACGTACAGTAATACAGTACATGTTTTTTGTAAATTGGACAGTTGAATAAAACAACTTAACCTAGAATGATATACAGTATAGTAGGTTATCATTAAAGTTCATACGGTACATGAAACTTACAGATGTGTTAACCCCTACAATAAATTAAAACATACCGTACCTGTAGTGCATTGAAGATATCATCTGCTGTGTCTCTACTGCTTTCTGCTACGTCACCATCTTTGGTGACAAACATGTATGTTTTCGACATTTTCAGTTTCTTTACTGTTATCGTCTTGACAGAACCAAAGACCATGTTCCAACATTTTTGAAGAGTTGACGATTTTACTTTATCCCATGACTGTGCACACCAATAAACCACATGTTTAATGTTAATGGTTTTAAGTATTTCAGGGACAGTTTTCGAATCATTTGTCTTCAGTAATAGTGCTCTCAAAAAGTATGCTCGATAGTGCCTCTTGAAACACTCTATTACACCTTGGTCTAAGGGTTGAATCAGACTCGTCACATTGGGGGGAAGAAATTTTACAATAATTTCACCATTCTTAAGATTTTGTGAGTGTGTTGGAGCGTTATCGATTAATAACACAGCCTTTCTGGGGAGACTTTTTGATGCCGAAAATGACTCAACAATAGGAACAAACTGATCATTGAACCACTCAGTAAAGAGATCACTCGACATCCAAGCACTTTTCTGGTTACGATAGAAAACTGGTAAAGCATTTTCTGCAATATCTTTTAGCGCCCTAGGTTTTTTTGATTTGCCTATCACCATAGGCTTCAGACTATGGTTACCAGAAGTGTTGCTACACAACATAACTGTCAGTCTTTGTTTGGACATTTTGTGTCCAGGAGCAGACATTTCATTTTTGGATGTAAGCGATTTCTTGGGTAGCATTTTAAAATTCAAGCCTGTTTCGTCAGCATTAAATATTTGGTCTTTAGTGTAATCTTCTAAAAACTCGTCCAATTCAGTTTTATAAACATCTACCGCATCAGCGTCAGCAGACAGCTTCTCTCCACAAACGTTTATTTGACGAACGCCGTACCTAGATTTCCACTTTTCTAGCCAACCTGAACTAGCCTTAAATCCCTCACCTGCCTCTCCCATAATTTCCGAAAGCAGTTTAGCCTTTTCCTGGATTATTGGTCCTGTCAGCGGTATTCCTTATTCCCGTTGCTGAGTAAACCACAAAAAAGTGGCCTCATTTACTTTTTCATTTTGAGACAGTTTCATGGTTTTCTTGTTTGGCTGCTTTGATACATGTTCGTTTTTCATCCAATCACAAACCGTTGAAACTCCGATACCCAAATCAGCTGCAACATTTCTCAGAAGTTCACCGTTTTTTATTCTTCCAATCGCTTCTAACGTCTCTTCAATTGTTATTACCACTCTCTTCCGTTTCACAGACATACTATAGCACAAAATGTACTAAAACGATAATGTACAGTAAAACAATACAGTACAACAACACTGAACAGTTCGGAAATCATTGACACTAAATTTCGCGATCGACACAAGAACTCTGAACAACACACACAGACTGACTGCACCTCAGTATTGACTGACAGTGACTAATAGACGGGGCCGGGTTTTTCCGTGGATTGGGCCGGTGAGTAAGCTAACGATAGATACGGCGCGACAGACAACAAAGCGGACCTTGGCTGGCACTTGAGGATTCGGCACGGCATAGACAATAATATTGGCGCATGCTGCTAAATATCGGTGTTTACAATATTTATTTTACCGTTTCGGTTAATCAGTATTTCGGTTAAAAGTGTTTCGGTTAGCGGAGGTTCTACTGTATATTGTTTGTTGAAAAGATAATAATGATAATAAAACATAGGTTCTTGTGCACAGTTGATCATGGTGAAAATACTGAAAATAATTAAGATCATTATCAACACTTCGAAGCCATCTTTGTAGTGCTAATGATTTTGCAACCTCATTATTTTCCTGATCGACCTGAGTATTTTCCTCTATCACATCATAACATGATTACCTACTCAGGTTAGAGAGCTACTTGGAAAAACAAGTAAATGCAATAATCCTAATTCAGTAATCTCTTGCCCAAAGAAGCAAAATAGACAGCAGTTAGTTTATCAATGTCACTGCTGACTGCCACTCGCCATCATCAATCACATTCCACACTTTTCAGAAAACTGTAGTCATAAAGTCATTTATTCAGTCAAGACATTACAATGCATAGACAAAGTCAACAGATCAACTGGAACAATTGAAATTATTATTTAAATACACTGATATCAGTACAAAAAAAAAAAAAAAATCACCAAGCAATTCACCATGGATTAATCAATTACATCACATCCATAACATTATTATCCAAAAATTCATTAACGCTATAGCTATTAATATAATACACTCAGTCGAGGAGATGTTCTTTGAGTCGTTTTTTTGAATTTTATATGGTCAGACTCTCTCTTCAATGATGTTCGTGGTCCACCGTGTCAAAGGCCTTCCTTAAATCGAAAAACATTCCCAGGGTTCGTTACCTAACATCAAGAGAGTTGACTATATCAGATATTAGAGAAAACATGGCATCCATAGTTGATCCTCCTCGAACAAATCCAAATCGTTTGGTAAAAATTATACTATGTTTTTCTAAGAACTGAATAGTACAACTTTTTCAAAAACCTTGTAAAAGCCAGAGGTATAGGCCTGTAACTATCGCATAAAATTGTACCATCTTTTTTATATATGGACTTTATTAGTGAAGTTTTCAAAGCCTCAGGGAATATTCCACTCTCCAGAGAGGAGTTTATCACATGGTAAAGGGGAGGCAATGCTTTCAACAACCTCTTTTAGAACTATGGATGATATTCCATC
Source organism: Stictocephala bisonia (assembly GCA_035578905.1). Taxonomy (NCBI): domain Eukaryota; kingdom Metazoa; phylum Arthropoda; class Insecta; order Hemiptera; family Membracidae; genus Stictocephala; species Stictocephala bisonia. The sequence goes on along the minus strand of JAQJVL010000516.1, from coordinate 93,518 downwards.
TAGCCCAGAGGATTTTTTGCTTTTGAGTCCTTTGATTGTAGATAAAATTTCCATCTCAGTAACAGGATTCAGAAAAATAGACTGAGAAATCAAATTATTCATTGGACGTATGATATTGTTGTGCCATTTACATGCGAGGATTCATTACGGCCTACATTTATGAAATAGTGATTAAAGATTTCGGCTATTTGGTCTGGTTGACGAAACACTCTTCCCTCAGATGTAGGGACTGTGTACTTTCCTTCTACTTTGTTAGTAACATTTTTTCTATTATCGTTAATAATTCCCAAGAGAGCTTTTGCCTTATTATCTGATTAATTTATTTGGTTCAAATAGTGTTGTGATTTACATTGACATATACATTCTCTGTAGCGGCTTTTTAATTCTATAGTAGTACCTGAAGTAATGGTCAGAACTCAAATCTCTAGTTTTAATATACCACTTTTTTACAAGATCTTTAATGGATAGGGTTTCTTTATTCAGTCACACTTTCCATTTCTCTTGTTTTTCTGTTATTTTCATAATTTATGTCGAAAAGCCATGTTAAAATAGAAGCATAACTGATCATATAATATATTAAACTTATCATTTAGAGAACTTATATTATATAAGTCCTGCCATTTTTCTTTCCTCATAAGTATTTTAAAGAATTTTAAGTTTTCTTTCGTCATCACATGAGTCATCTTACGATATGGTAGTCATTTTTTGTCAAGCAAGGCAAATCCATTTCAGTGATAAGGCTGTTATGGTCTGAGAGTGCGGTGATTAAAACCTTATTCTTAAATGTGTCTTTTTGGATGTTTGTAAATATGTGGTCAATTATTGATGTGAATGTTTACTTTCTCTCGTATATATCCATATTGAAGCTGACAGGCCAAGGGTGACATTATAGAGAGATATGTCTGAACAAGTGGTGTATTTTCGTCTAGATTGATGTTCATATCCCCCATTATCACAACTCTAAGGTCAGGACACACTATCTTTTCCAAACAACCTGATAAAAGTTCAACAAAATTGTTTATACTGTCTTGTTGGAATCCAATACAGACCCAACACCAATAGCGGTCCATCACTCAAAACTAATTTAGTGGCACACATTTCGTTCAAACTCTCTAGGCAGAATAAAGTTGTTTTATTTATAATTATTCTAATTTAATTTGTACTAAATTATAAAAACAAGATAGACCACAAATGTGGATCGATCTGCTAATGAAGTAGAGAACTCCAACAAAGGGTGGAAATAAGTTGGTATTGCTGATTATAAAAAAAAAATGTCCTTCTCGCAGGATAAGAATTATAATATTACATAGAATTCCTAAACTTTTGGGACCTCTCCATCCCTAGTATATAGAATAACCTTAAGCACACTTAATCCAGAGGTGTGTTAAGCTACAGCAAACTCATCATTAATTTTGCCAATCTTAATTCCTTAAGCCGTTTTCACAATTAAATATGCTAATTTTTAAGTCATTCTTGAACATTTTAATTTAAAAACCTCATAATATCAACTTATAGACCACTAAATTGGACCTTTAATAATCATACATTGTTCACTTTAACTCATTGTAATAATAAACACGAACGGTAAAACTGAAATACAAAAGAATGTTTTGGCCAGCTGATGGTAAGACTATAGCTACTATAGGGCTGTCTGGGGCTGTCAACTTTTCAGCGGTGACTTGGCAGTTTGGGAAACAGCCACCTTAAGATAGCCAAAAATCTCTCAGATCCATCTTTCCTTGTGTTTACTTACAAAATTTATTTTCAAAGGGTCAAATTTAAGGATAATGAAAAGTGAGCAACAAATATTTACTTATTTAAATGACAGAATAACAATGTTAGACTGGATAGTGATTAATTTGTATTATTCATTATTTTTATAACGAATAAGGTAATACATTTTACATACAAAAATTAATATTTTCCCACCACACTAATATAAACTTAGTCTTCGGATGTTGACTGCGTCATGGAGTTGCATACACTAAGTAAAACTACTGCCGACGTTTCGACCACATTGCAATAGGCTATCTTCAGAGCGAGTGAAACACAACACAAGTATAGTCTCATCTGGCCTGGTTCGGAGGTTATATACATGACAGTTTAAAATGAGTGGTCTGCAATAGTCTATGCATGTTTACACAAATGTAATAGACCTTAATAGGACAATAGTTTCAAGTCACACGACTAACTTTTTTTAAAGAAATTGTTTAGTATCTATTAAAATACAAACACATGTTGATAACTTTAATAAAGACACTACAATGAATATTAGCACAGAATGAATCCGACTACAAGTAAATGAAAATTGCACTGCAGAGAGAAAAATCAATTGACCAGTAAGAATAATGGAAACAACCACAACAGCGTGGAATGTTCTAGAGGGTGTAGTTCTAAACCTTCTAGAAAAGACCTGAAGTCACCAACCCTCCCACGCCAGGTATATAACCTCCCAAAAAGTATGCATCCATATCATGCAGGTGGCATTTATGTCATATATCGGCATTTATGTGATATTTCTACCTTCACTGCTGTAAACAAAACAACCACAACAATGAAAAACATCTGATATTCATAGTCTCAATGACACTACAGTCTACGTTGTTTAATTGTGAATATTATTTCATAAAAATATACACATTATTTTATTTGATATAAATGACTGATTGATGTTATTTAGTTTGTTACTAAGTATAACTCAGCAACACACGAAAAAAATGTTGCTGGTTTAAATTAACATTAAAATACCAGAAATTTATATAATTCTAAAATAGTCTTGAAAACAACACAGTAATATTATTTAGGTTAGGTTAAAGGGCACTAGGCCAGGAATTAGTATATTGGAGAGATAGGACATCAGCTAATTTACCTTAAAAGACAAGTTCACTAACACCAGAGTAGTAGTAACATAAACAAAAGAATCACATAATCTCCCAGAAATGTGTGATTATGTCATTCTTTTATTTATGTTACTACTACTCTGGTGTTAGTAATGGTATAGTAGCCCATGTAGTTTTAATTGTTCAGCACACTGTGTTGGAGGCACAGAGTAAGTAATACACTTACTCTGTGGTTGGAGGTCGGCCTCTGACGTCACAACTCAGCTTATATAGACCATATAAGAGTGAGGCAACCTATTATGTATTGTAGGAGCCTAGTACTGTAATGTGGCCGAGACACAATGTGGCAGCAGGAATTGTACACAGTGTACATAACTTCATAAAGCGGTTGACATCCAAGGGCCAAGTTTATATTAGCATTAGTGACGACCATAGAAGCCTACCCATGAAGATTTTAACACCATATTGTAAACTACAGTAAAACTAACCTGCCAACTTGTGAGGCCAATGCTTTTGCTCTCTGCTTGGTTTCTGCAGAGGAATTTTGAGTAGCCATGTAGCAGGTGAATAGGATTCTACTGCAAAGTTCCTGTGGACTACTGGGCACATACTCTGGATCACATACCATCTTCCTCACATCTGCTAGCACTTGAGTGTCTAAATATCAAAAAAGTAAAATTTTAAACTTTTATGCATAGTTTTTATCTCAAGAATGATGGTTTCTTGTAATTTAACAACACATACTGTACACTATAAGGCCACCTTGTATTATTAAATAGCAGGCCTCAGAACTGTATATTGACAGACCACCTTAATCTGAACCCAATGTAGTCCGAACAACCCCTTTAGCTCACTTTATTTTTAGATTTTCATGTTAAGACTGAAAGCTTGCCTGGGTCATTGACCCTTGATTTCAGTATATTATTCCAGCTATGTTGTATTGATATTATGATATATTGATGACCGCATTAAAGAGGAAGATGTGAGTGATTGGTTGAATGAAGAATCAGTAAGGTCAAACAATTTAACACTTAAATGATGTGTATATTATCAGTCTTGAGAGTAAAGCAGAGAGAGTGATGAAGGGACCAAAAGTAGAGAAGAAGAACTTACTCAGAGTGTTGAAAACGCAGCGGCATTGCAAGCTTTCACCTCATGTTTGGAGTAGTTAAATAAAAATAATGTTCCAGTACAACAATTTCTTATCCTGAACTGCGAAATGATGCTTTTTGTAAGACCATAAATAAAAGCACGCCATAGAAACGTTAAAGACTATTTCAAGTGTCATTTTTAGTTTACACCACAGTATTATTTCATATACAGTACGTAACATTACTGTCAGACTACATTTGTAATTACAACATAACTTTTATTTTGTAGATGACCTATAGTATAATTTTATATCTTAAATTATTGTGGTTAAATTTTTTTAGTAATTCCTTGGTAATCTGAATATTTTGCTAATCCAAAATATCCATCACCACTGCACGTGTATGGGTGGGCGGGTGGGCCATCACCACTGCACTTGTCTCAAAAAAACACATATTTGGACTAACTAGATTAACCTTCAGTTTTTTCTATTTTAAGCAGTCAATTAAGCAATACTCGTATGAATACTTTAAGATACTTTACCTCCAGCAGAGCAGGCTGACACAACAAGTCGACTCATGGAATGTACAATACAAGCAACAGCCGAGGAGTCTACACCTCCACTTAGTGGAAGAAAGTAGCCACCTTGTCCTGACCTCCTGCACAGTACAAATATAAAAATTGGTAAGTAGTGTAGTTGGTTAAAGCCTAATGTCATAGTCTAAATGTTTTTGGTTTGCTCCCAATCTGAGTCATTTCATTTCAACAAATTTTATAAGGGATCAGCTGATAATAACCGGCTAATCATTAGTCACTGATCAAGTGTCATTGGGATATTTATTAATTATTGACACTTTCTAAAGAATAGGCAGCCTTAGTTTGTAATAACAATGATTAGATTTGCTCATCTACACTCATTCAGAATACATATTCACCAAAATCTTGATGATTGGATTGATGATTGAAGAATAAATAAATAGATAAGATCTTTTCATGACGATGTTATTAACACATGAGATCTATAAGAGTAATAATTATTGATACTCTACTGGAGAATCTAAAATATTTGAGGCTAAACATACTCATCTATTAGAACTTTACCAATCGTGGATCACTGGGAATAAGGAATTAAAACACTTCTCAAGGAAAAAAGGAAAACTTACAGGAAGAAAATAAGAGCTGATCTAAGAAATGGAGCGATATGTTAGAAAAACTGTAATAGGAAATAAGAATCTATTGTACAGTATGGTCATAAAGAAAATGAAAGTTAATGCAGGCAGTACAACAATGGTTGATGATGATGGAAAGGAAATTGAAAGTGAGGAAGAATTAAAAGTTAGAGTTGTTAAGAGAGTTATTTTGAATTTAATCCAGATGAAAAATATGGATTTGAAGAAATATAAAGGTAGGAGTAGAAGAAAGGAGATAAGGAAAAGAGAGGCCTTGAGTGAATGAAGAAGAGAAAAGCTGTGTGGATTTTTGATGAACTGACTATGGAGATGATTGTAATATTATGGCAAGTTGGAATGCATTGGTGTTTAGTGTTTTGAAGACGTTTTCGAGAAACGGTGTAATCATAATCAAATGGAAAAATGCCATTAAAGTGCTTATTTTTAAGAAAGGAAGTAAAGGTAAATGCAAACATTACTGAGACATATAACATATTTGTGATGAGAATATTACTGAGACATATGACACATTTGTGATGAGAACATTACTCAGACATATAACACATTTGTGATGAGAACACTACTGAGACATATAACATATTTGTGATGAGAACATTACTGAGACATATAACATATTTGTGATGAGAACATTACTGAGACATATAACATATTTGTGATGAGAATATTACTGAGACATATGACACATTTGTGATAAGAACATTACTGAGACATACAACACATTTATGATGAGAACATTACTGAGACATATAACATATTTGTGATGAGAATATTACTGAGACATATGACACATTTGTGATGAGAACACTACTGAGACATATAACACATTTATGATGAGAAAATTACTGAGACATATAACATATTTGTGATGAGAACATTACTGAGACATATAACACATTTATGATGAGAACATTACTAAGACATATAACATATTTGTGATGAGAATATTACTGAGACATATAACATATTTATGATGAGAACATTACTGAGACATATAACATATTTGTGATGAGAATATTACTGAGACATATGACACATTTGTGATGAGAACACTACTGAAGACATATAACACATTTATGATGAGAACATTACTGAGACATATAACATACTTGTGATGAGAATATTACTGAGACATATGACACATTTGTGATGAGAACATTACTCAGACATATAACACATTTGTGATGAGAACACTACTGAGACATATAACATATTTGTGATGAGAACACTACTGAGACATATAACATATTTGTGATGAGAACATTACTGAGACATATAACATATTTGTGATGAGAATATTACTGAGACATATGACACATTTGTGATGAGAACACTACTGAGACATATAACACATTTATTATGAGAACATTACTGAGACATATAACATATTTGTGATGAGAATATTACTGAGACATATGACACATTTGTGATGAGAACATTACTGAGACATATAACACATTTATGATGAGAACATTACTGAGACATATAACATATTTGTGATGAGAATATTACTGAGACATATGACACATTTGTGATGAGAACACTACTGAGACATATAACACATTTATGATGAGAAAATTACTGAGACATATAACATATTTGTGATGAGAACATTACTGAGACATATAACACATTTATGATGAGAACATTACTAAGACATATAACATATTTGTGATGAGAATATTACTGATACATATAACACATTTATGATGAGAACATTACTGAGACATATAACATATTTGTGATGAGAATATTACTGAGACATATGACACATTTGTGATGAGAACACTACTGAAGACATATAACACATTTATGATGAGAACATTACTGAGACATATAACATATTTGTGATGAGAATATTACTGAGACATATGACACATTTGTGATGAGAACACTACTGAGACATATAACACATTTATGATGAGAACATTACTGAGACATATAACATATTTGTGATGAGAATATTACTGAGACATATGACACATTTGTGATGAGAACACTACTGAAGACATATAACACATTTATGATGAGAACATTACTGAGACATATAACATATTTGTGATGAGAATATTACTGAGACATATGACACATTTGTGATGAGAACATTACTCAGACATATAACACATTTGTGATGAGAACACTACTGAGACATATAACATATTTGTGATGAGAACACTACTGAGACATATAACATATTTGTGATGAGAACATTACTGAGACATATAACATATTTGTGATGAGAATATTACTGAGACATATGACACATTTGTGATGAGAACACTACTGAGACATATAACACATTTATTATGAGAACATTACTGAGACATATAACATATTTGTGATGAGAATATTACTGAGACATATGACACATTTGTGATGAGAACATTACTGAGACATATAACACATTTATGATGAGAACATTACTGAGACATATAACATATTTGTGATGAGAATATTACTGAGACATATGACACATTTGTGATGAGAACACTACTGAGACATATAACACATTTATGATGAGAAAATTACTGAGACATATAACATATTTGTGATGAGAACATTACTGAGACATATAACACATTTATGATGAGAACATTACTAAGACATATAACATATTTGTGATGAGAATATTACTGATACATATAACACATTTATGATGAGAACATTACTGAGACATATAACATATTTGTGATGAGAATATTACTGAGACATATGACACATTTGTGATGAGAACACTACTGAAGACATATAACACATTTATGATGAGAACATTACTGAGACATATAACATATTTGTGATGAGAATATTACTGAGACATATGAAACATTTGTGATGAGAACACTACTGAGACATATAACACATTTATGATGAGAACATTACTGAGACATATAACATATTTGTCATGAGAATATTACTGAGACATATGACACATTTGTGATGAGAACACTACTGAAACATATAACACATTTATGATGAGAACATTACTGAGACATATAACATATTTGTGATGAGAATATTACTGAGACATATGACACATTTGTGATGAGAACACTACTGAGACATATAACACATTTATGATGAGAACATTACTGAGACATATAACATATTTGTGATGAGAATATTACTGAGACATATGACACATTTGTGATGAGAACATTACTGAGACATATAACACATTTGTGATGAGAACACTACTGAGACATATAACACATTTATGATGAGAACATTACTGAGACATATAACATATTTGTGATGAGAATATTACTGAGACATATGACACATTTGTGATGAGAACATTACTCAGACATATAACACATTTGTGATGAGAACACTACTGAGACATATAACACATTTGTGATGAGAACACTACTGAGACATATAACACATTTGTGATGAGAACACTACTGAGACATACAACACATTTGTGATGAGAACATTACTGAGACATATAACACATTTATGATGAGAACATTACTGAGACATATAACACATTTGTGATGAGAACATTACTGAGACATATAACACATTTATGATGAGAACATTACTGAGACATATAACACATTTGTGATGAGAACATTACTGAGACATATAACACATTTGTGATGAGAACATTACTGAGACATATAACACATTTGTGATGAGAACATTACTGAGACATATAACACATTTATGATGAGAACATTACTCAGACATATAACACATTTGTGATGAGAACACTACTGAGACATATAACACATTTGTGATGAGAACATTACTGAGACATATAACACATTTATGATGAGAACATTACTGAGACATATAACACATTTGTGATGAGAACATTACTGAGACATGTAACACATTTGTGATGAGAACATTAATGAGACATATAACACATTTATGATGAGAACATTACTGAGACATATAACACATTTGTGATGAGAACATTACTGAGACATATAACACATTTATGATGAGAACATTACTGAGACATATAACACATTTATGATGAGAACATTACTGAGACATATAACACATTTGTGATGAGAACATTACTGAGACATATAACACATTTATGATGAGAACATTACTGAGACATATAACACATTTGTGATGAGAACATTACTGAGACATATAACACATTTATGATGAGAACATTACTGAGACATATAACATATTTGTGATGAGAACATTACTGAGACATATAACACATTTGTGATGAGAACATTACTGAGACATATAACACATTTATGATGAGAACATTACTGAGACATATAACACATTTGTGATGAGAACATTACTGAGACATATAACATATTTGTGATGAGAACATTACTGAGACATATAACACATTTGTGATGAGAACATTACTGAGACATATAACACATTTATGATGAGAACATTACTCAGACATATAACACATTTGTGATGAGAACACTACTGAGATATATAACACATTTGTGATGAGAACATTACTGAGACATATAACACATTTATGATGAGAACATTACTGAGGCATATAACACATTTGTGATGAGAACATTACTGAGACATATAACATATTTGCTGATGAGAAAAATTTTGAAAAAAGGATTTCATATATAATAGGGGAGGGATGTTAAGGTATACCAATGTTAGATTTAAATGTAAGAAGTTTTGTACAAATCATGTTATGTATGTTACATTGGTGTACAGAGTGGAGATGGGACTTAGATAGGGATTTAAAACATGCTTGAAAAATGAGATTTTCTAGGAGTAGTATGGGAGTGATCATATCATATTCCCAGTTTTATTTTTAACTCACTGAATTTTCTGAGATGTCCTTACTTTCCGGTGTTTTTCTTACTTTCCATCTCACTGGACACTGAGTTAAGTAAAAACTTGAAAACCCCATATAAAAGCTATAAGACAAACAAGATATGCAATTTTTCAAAGCTTCTTTTACCTCTGACATAAGATTGAAGGAAACATTAAAATGTGATAAAAATAATGCTTCCTCTTCAGAATTAACAGCTGAGAATGAAATACTGATATAAATTGAGAGACTGGGGAAGGTTATAACTGATGGCTCAATTAACTTTAGATTTTAAAATCTATACTGTCAAGAACTTAAAAGCAGTTTGTACAGTACTACTCTATCATTTTTATAGAAATAAATAATTCAATTGGTAAGTAATAAAGATTTATTCATTTAGAAAACAAAATCTTATAACAGATTTCCTACCTACGTGTAATTTGATACCACTGACCTAAGATAATCCCACAACCAACAAGCTGGTCCAAAAGCAATTTCTTCTTCAGGAGTGTGGTACTTCCAGACTATGGGGGTGCATGAGGCAGCCAAGACGCCTGAAGAAAGTGAGATGTCTACAGTGATGCGAGGGTAAGCTTTGCTACTACCACTTAGTGTGCTTCTGGATCGTATTGAGTTACGATAAGAACGGATGTCTTCTAGGTCTATTGAGGCTACCACAACCTCCTATATAAACAAAGATTCACTTGAACAAGAATATAAAATCAAATTTTCTCTTTCCCATTCTATTATCCAGGTGCATTCTCTCTGTCGCACTCTGATTTATATGCTGCCACAACATGCATTATTTAAAAATTAACTTTATAACTTTAGTTCTGTAACAGCTATTAACATAAATATTGTTTTATATATTATTAAGTGAACTTATGAGTCTATTATGATCAATAAACAGATTCATTTCTTAACAGCTCTTTTTATTTAAACAAAAAACTATAAACAAAATAAAAATATAAATGTTGTCAAAATTTTACATCCTACAGCCACCGAGAGAAAAATAAACAGTCTGAGGCTACTAAAACTTATACAGAAAAAGATTATTTATGGTTGAAGTGATTATACTTATATGTCACTTATTTAAACTTAAATAACCATGTACAATCCCAATAAGCCTGAATGATCTTAAAATAGGTTCCAACCTGGTGAGAATGGGAGAATGACATGGCTGGCAATCTAGTAAACAAAGCAGCCATGGCCAACCCAGTTGGCTACCTGACCTTACAGGTCACTAGCAGGTGTTCGACTACCAAGCTGAAGTAGAAACATGTGTGGCCAACTGTACCGGACACCTAATCTGAGAGAACATTTTTTTAACAGACAGTTCCGAGGGGAAAGGGTTAAGGGTGTTCATCTGGGCGCCCAGTTTAGTGCTCTAAGGAATTTTTTTCTAGATTTTATCGCAAATGACCCTAAGAGTAGTAAAGATCTGATTCACTAATGAACTAGCAATGTATTCTCCTCCTCTCTCTTCCCCCATAGTCTCTTCCCCTTTCCCGCCCTGCAAATTCGACAGATGGGCATAACTCCCACATTTATAGTAACTCTTACAATGAATTTTATATTAATTATTAATCTACTTTTTTAGCCAAAGTTGACAGTACAAATTTCAACTCAAAATTTAAACAAATATCATTTATAGAAAAATAATAAGTAACACTTACAAACTAGATTTACTATGTACTAAGTTGGTTAGTACCTTTATTTCACTATATTCTCAAAATGTTAATAAATTATATCAAACGGTTTGTTCATGAGTTATGCGCCAAAAAGGCCTTTGGGCAGCCATATCTTCATAAAGAAAATTTTAAGAATTTTTTCCCATAACACATTTATTGCTTACATGGATACTAACAATTTTGTTCAAACAATTTTCAAAAGTTATTTTCGATCAAACACCCTTAATACGTGGCAAGCCCATTTCAACCTTCTGCTTTTCACCACCTCCTGCGGCCACGATGTCTGGGTCCAAATATAGCTGTCTCAACTCTCTATTGTGTTTTATTCTCTACTCTCAGTCTTCAAAGGATGGTCCATATATTTTTCTTAATATTTTGTTTTCAAATACTATTAGCGTTTTTCAATCTGTTTGCTTAACCCCCAGTTTTCTGGCCCATACAATAGTACCAGTCTTATAATGGTTTTATATATACAAACTTTTTTTGTGGGATAATAGTATAGAACCTAATAGTTTGTGACAAGCCAAAAAACTTTTATATGCTGCATTTATTGTTTGTTGAATCTATATATTTTTTTTCCTTATGGCTTGTTAGCATAACTCCTAAACAGATAAAACTGTTTGTCTTTTGGAATTTATATCCTCACATTTCTACATATTATTTATTATTTATTTGGTTATCCCATCCACTTTCCATTATTTTGGTTTTCTCTTCATTTATTTTTAAACCTACGTTTTGTGTTTGGGTGTATGAGTTTATTTGTTAGCCTTTTCAGTTCTTCATTTTTAGATAACACTGCAATATCATCCATGAATGCATATACATTTAATTTGGTTCTTATTATAATGAATTTACAACAAAATCACGCATTATACCTATCTAAAGGTGGTCATAAATGATTATCGTTGGGGGTGCAACAAAAAACGCGTCCCCACCCCTCTCTGGACTCGCTATTTTGTCACACCCCAAACTACCTGATCTATCCAGTTCTACCTGTTACCTACCTGCTATTAAAGCTCGGATGAAAGCTTGGTGAAGTTGTGATGTACTGAATACATGCCACTTATTTTGTAGTGTTGTTCAATAGAATGAAATAAAATGTATACGTAAATTTGTAATCTGGAAGTTTTTCAATTCAATAATAATAAATTGTAAATAATTTTAACCATACCATCCAAGTTACCGGTTTCGTTGCTCAACTAGCAGTAGCGAAAAGGATTTATGGAGAAGGAATATGAATATACACAACCGATTACACAACAAAACATGTATTGGGTACAAAAACTGTATAAAACTCAACTTTGCTAGACGCAAACAACAAAACATGGATTTTTTACTAACTATTTTTTACACTTTACTGTCAAGTTTACCTATACAAATTTAGGTATAGGTTTTATTTAATTCTACTGAACAACACTACAAAATAAATATTGTAGTCAACATTTTCTGACACAACATTAACAAATATGGCAAATGATGCTAAACGTAAACACAACATGATTAATCACAACCATAGCCTAATGATAACTTTTAACGTACGGTTTCCTAGAGGTGACAGGTGGCTGATGATAATATACATGTATGTGTTGACATAGTGTAATGTTTTTGTTTCCGAATTAAGTATTTAGTTTATTAATCGGTTTGATCTGTTACTATATGCTATTTACATACTTAGCAAACACTATGAAAATCAAAAACAAAATTCTATATGTTATTTACATTTAGCAAACAATAAGAAAAATAAAATGAAACACTGAAACAACCTAGGATTAAATAATAAAATCAAACAAAAAAATGTAATCAGAACATGAATTTTTATGTCAAAGAAACCCTAAATTTCTAAATCGTTAGTAAATACTTGTAGTAGAATCACAAATTTTATATTTGTTGCAACGATTTTCCATGAAGTATAGGGTAGGAAAGTTTTGTAACAATTTTTTACATTTCATTAATTTACTATACATTCCATTAAAAAAAAGGGTAACATAATTGAATATTTACGTTGTAGAAGTTCAGCCGAAATCTATTTTATACTCTAGTAATTCTATACTATACTCTTTTAAGACTATACATATTCAAAAAATATAATTCATAAAATTAATGATAAAACTAGTGGTGCACTAGTTTCAAGTTCCTTAGCCTGTATTGTGAACCCTTGTAAAATCCATATCAAACTCAACCCATGGGGGTACGACATTATAGCGCATTGAGACCATGCGCGATTTTGTCATACTTAGGTGATTTTCTCTTTGATACGTTGACAGATTTTTGACACACGCTACGTTGTTGTTCTCCCTATTATAATTCCCCCTTCTGTTTTTCTTACTTGTTGTAGTGATCCTTCTAAAACTAAATTGAACAGCAATGGGGACAAACCATCTCCCTGTCTTACAACCTTGTTTATATTAAACCATTCCGAGAATTCTCCATTGACCTTCACCTTACATCTAGACCCTGATATACTTGATTTTGATAAATGTATTAATTTTTTTTTCATTCCATTCTTTTCCATTATCTTCGAGAGTTTTTTTCTGCTGACCAAGTCATATGCTTTGGATAAATTCACAAACAGGCATAGAAAGGATTTATTGAACTCATAGTATTTGGCAATTGTTTTTTTTTTAGTATAAAGATTTTGTCCATTGTTGATCTCCTTCGATTTTGTTGTATATTCCTCTAGTCTTTTTTGTAGAATCTTTGATAGCACTTCGTAAGTGCAGTTGAAAAGGCTGGATATATATATGATATGAAAATGCAGTTGAAACTAACTGACCATACCTCTATGTTTGGTTGGTGCACTCATACATATTGAACCATAAAAATATTTAATTAACTACATTTAAAAAATAGTTGAGATTATGTACATGTTCTTATGCTGTACCTCACATATTTTAACATACACCTTAGCAATCTTCCTTATGCATAACACAAACTAAGATATATTTTGTGTACTCTTATTTTACAGACAATACTCGATTAGAAAGTGTATAAATCGTACATGTAAATAAACTATAGTATAAAAACCAACCACATCCTGAAGTCCAAACTGTTGGCTTCGACCCACAATCTCCCCATTAAGAGCAATGCAGGAGCAGCCATTGAAATAGACTCGCTGTCCATCACAGCCCCGCAGATTGCTGAACAAGTAACACCCGCCAGCCTGCAATACCATTTGTTTAGAAGGACACCGTAATTAACTTGTCACCTGTATTTTACTACCAACAGGATTAAGTATGAAAAGAATTAGTGCCTACAAGTTTTTTACCAAGCAATTATAGCGATGAGTTGATTCTAGCTCCTGAAAGCCATACTTATTTATTTTTTAAATACTTCACAATAATTTTGTTGATCTACAATATTTTGAACTAAGCAAATTATTTTTTTATTCTTATTTGCAACTCAAACAGGGAAAAAGAATTAATAATTAAACGAGCACATGATATTAGGAATGGCTGGCATATGAATCTACAAGCACAACAGAATAAAGGCCAGGAAACTGTCCATTTGTTTCCAATTACAAGGTACTATTGGTAGCTATGTAAATTGTGTACAAGACATTCGTGATTAGCTAATTAAGACCATTAAAAAATATCTAAATAAAATCTAAAGAACAAAGTACTTGTGTCTCAGTGTTTTAATATTGATCTCCTACCACAGAGCTAAATCCAGGTTTCATAAACATTCAATACCTGCTTCTCTGATTGAATAAAGACCGGCTAATCCCCCTAAAAAGGACACTATGGGCAATCACTAACTATGCTATCCCTAATTTAAATTTTGATTCCTTTGCCACTCCCCACTTATATTTCCAGTAGCATCTTTTACCACACTGGTGCAAAAGTGACTATGTACTCCTGTGCAATTCAAATATACTGGTTTATTTTACCCTATTATAAGCCATAATATAATTTTAAAATATTACCTTGAATGTGGCAGACTTTACTAGATCAACAGTAACATAAGCCTTCCTTAGTTCCATGTACGAGCCCGAGCCATTGACGACAATTTCCACCCCATCCACTGACAGGGGAATATGTGTGCTGGAAATAAAAATTATTCCTTATTTAACATACATGATCACTTATTACATTTTGGTAAAAAACGACTTATTATAACATCTTATTAAGAAAATTACCCACAAATCTTAAAGCTGTTCATGGTCAAACAGTTTGATTTTTTTTTTATATCAATGACTTTATATCAGCTATTAAACATCTCCCAAGTAGTTCTTTTACTAAAATTATGTTTATAGTTATAAATACATCACCTAAAAGATGCGAATTTGGGCTTTCTTGGTACATACAGAATAAAAAGATTATTTTCCCGATTACTCCCAAATTTTTAAAACAGACCCTCACAGGACTGGTCTTGCTCATAAGTTATTTTAAATTACGTAATTTTACTGCAAATTAGTAAATTTGATTTTAAATAATTAATGTTATATGTTTACTTTTATTTTATTACGACGAGAAATACAATGTCGTGTTTGGCATCTTATACTTTTTAATATCACACAATTTACAAAATTGATTAACTTTATATACTCAGCTGGAATATATATTTTTACCTGCATGTTATATTAAAATCCAATCGCTACAAATCCATATAGTTAGTATAAAATCCAATATAGCGAGACACTGCACCTGCAAACTCGCACTTAAATGACTTACTGTAGTTATACCCCACCCATCCCAGGGAGGGGGGAGGGGTTGAGTGTCTCTGTATGAATAGATCATGGTCAGACGTACAGTTAGTGCTTCGAGCGGAATTCAGTTGTCCCTAAAGCCGGCTGAACCACCTTAAGGACTTTGTAATTTTTAATTCTTACTTCTACAAATTATTTTTTGAATTACAGTAATTTGTACCTTAAACAAAATAAATTTACAAATAACTACGTGTGATTTTGATGACGAACCATAAATACAAGTTAATTACATGTCTATCATGTTACAAGGCTTCCACCAAAATATTGGTTAAGCTCAAACCACACAACAACAACATTTAGTAGAAAAGAGTAAAATTTTGCTATATATTTAATTATTCTTTTATCATTTCCTAAAACATAATTATAGTACTAATTATGAGGTTCCAGTTAATTTTATAAACGTCCAGAATAAGTGTAGACACAACACAACTAACCATCTAATTTTTAATAGATATTTCTAAAATGTTTTGTTGATTTCGCCCCTTGTTAATTATTATTTTTCACATTTTATTTTAACTATAAAATTATAACTAACATGCACATATATAAGAGGAAGGAATAACTTTATTTTTAAATGTTCAAGTTTCAAGTGGTCATGAGAATCCAAATAAATTAATTTTGTCAAAACACATTTACAAGTTCACACTAACAAAGGGAACAAACTCAATTCACTATGTAACCATTCTAAAGTAGGCATTATGTGCACAATTTTATGGTATTTTAAAAAATATAACTCTTATATATTTTAATCATCACATAAAATTAACTATACAAATAATATATTAAAAGCAAACCCATTACAACCACTTATGACAGTAATAGGTGGCTACTGTAACAACTGTTCTGACCAATGAAGCACTATATCACAGACAACCAAATATCATCCATCAACTACTGTAACAACTGTTCTGATCAATAATGCACTATATCACAGACAACCAAATATCATCCATCAACTACTGTAACAACTGTTCTGACCAATGAAGCACTATATCACATACAACCAAATATCATCCATCAACTACTGTAACAACTGTTCTGACCAATGAAGCACTATATCACAGACAACCAAATATCATCCATCAACTACTGTAACAACTGTTCTGACCAATGAAGCACTATATCACAGACAACCAAATATCATCCATCAACTACTGTAACAACTGTTCTGATCAATAATGCACTATATCACAGACAACCAAATATCATCCATCAACTACTGTAACAACAGTTCTGGTCAATGAGGCACTATATCATAGACAACCAAATATCATCCATCAACTACTGTAACAACTGTTCTGACCAATGAAGCACTATATCACAGACAACCAAATATCATCCATCAACTACTGTAACAACAGTTCTGGTCAATGAGGCACTATATCATAGACAACCAAATATCATCCATCAACTACTGTAACAACAGTTCTGGTCAATGAGGCACTATATCATAGACAACCAAATATCATACATCAACTACTGTAACAACTGTTCTGATCAATGGCAATGTAAATGGGCGCTGTAGTGGCATCTTGTTGGGGCTGGGTGATCTCTTGAGGGCTGGTGTCTCCGCGAAAATTATTATTGTTTCCCTTCCACAAAGGTATGATAATCCTTACCTTGATCGTGCTACCCTAGTAATTAATAACAGAATTCAGCAACAGATTTCTTCGCATAGCAATGTTGAGTTTGTTTCACTTAACTCGTTGAGTCGAGAGTTTTACACAATGCATGGTTTGAACCTAAATTTTAAAGGTAAATTGAAACTTGCAGATTTATTACTGAATGCAATGCCTCTTGAAAAGTCAGTCGTAACTTCTCAAAATTAGTTAAATTCTAATGTTTGTGAACGTTATTTTAGAAAGACTAATTATCATCTGACAAGTGTTTTACAACCAGTATTTTTTAGGGGCACCTCACAAACTCTACAGCGTTCGAGCGATTTCGGCGAGGTGTAGAACGTAAACCTAACTGTTTAAAGCTAATTCACCAAATTATTAAAGGAATGATGGCAAAGTGCCATTACAACTACTCATTGATACTGAATTGCCTGATATAATATGCTTATCTGAACACTGGCTCAAAGATGATGAGTTTGACAATACGCATGTAGAAGGTTTTACAAATGTATCTGCTTTTTGTAGATCAGAGACTGAAAAAAAGGTGGAGTCAGTATTTGGAGCAAAAGCAACATCAAACATCAAGTCCTGGATCTAAGCGATTATAATGTGGAAGGAATTTGCAAGCTTGCTGCTATTTTGATAGAAACAGATGGGAATTCAAACATGTTGTTGATTGCAGGGTACAGGCAAATATATGAAAAAAGCAGTAAAACCGTTATCATGGGTAATTTGAATATAGACCTTTCAAAAGACTCAGTCAAAGCTTTAAAGTGGTTGATTTTGATGTGCACTTATGGTCTTAAAAATGTGATAAGATCTTACACTAGAGAGTTTCGAGGATTCAAGACACTCATAGACCACATTTTTACCAATGACCAAACCACTGAAAGTGCAGTTGTGATATCTGCTCTATCCGACCACCACGCTATAACAGCTAATATGCAAATGGAAGCTCAGTTGAATAAAAACGTGGCCAAGTTTAGATTAAAGCAGAAGATTCTCTACAGAAAATATACAGACTTTTAGACATATATTAAGTAAGGAGAAATGGGAGGAAATGTTCAAGTCAAGTGATTTTAATGACTAGTTTATTGATTTTTACGATTCCCTAAGGTATCATTTTGAGTTAGCATTTCCCAAAAAAGTCATTAAAATCAAATGTGGCCAAGAAAAAAAGAATAAAACTGAGCAAAGACGTTTTAGATATTAAGGAAGAAGTATTTCAGATGTACATGAGAACAAAAGACAAGTTCAGATCACTTTTTACGCCAATATTATATAAGACTAAAGAAGAGATACAGATGTCTAATACGTCAGGCAAAATCAACTAATATTAAAAGAAAGATTTAAAAATCAGATTGTAAATCAAAGGTTGTGTGGAATGTAGTCAATGAAACCAGATATGGCGGAAATAAAAAGAAAGCTAATGAAATCCATGTAATAAATAATGATGGTGAATTAGTGAAAGACCCCGAAGCAGTAGCTAACACCCTTAATAGTTTCTTTATAGACGTGGGGAAAAGAAACCAGATAGACATTAACAAGTATAGTTCCAAGTCCACTAAAGAAAATGCAAGTCCAAAACTCTCTCTTCCTGTACCCTATATCTGAGAATGAAATTAAAAATGTTACAAAAAATCTCAAAATGAAGAAGTCCTCAGGTGCTGATGAGCTGTCTTCTTTACTGGTCAAAGAAATCCCACATTTACTAGCAGTTCCTCTAACGTTTTTGATCAACAACTCATTTGCAAGTGGTATATTTACTAGTGCGCTTAAGTTATCTGTTGTAAGACCTATACCAAAGAAAGGTGATAATCAACTATGTGAGAACTATAGGCTGATCTCCATTACATCAAAACTATCAAAGATTTTTGAACATGTGATCCTTATTAGACTTTGTCGTTTCCTAGAAAAATACAGAATCATTTTTGAAAAACAGTTTGGTTTTATGAAGGGAACGGTGGATGCTATCTTTAGCTTTGCCAATGATATTGTTACAGCCCTCCATTTACATCTTGGAAACACCAAGTTTTGTCAAAGAAAACCTTTCACTTTTTTTGACTAAACAAAATTCACGTTTTCAATTTCGAAACGGCAGTGATTTGAAAATCCTGCTCACTCTTCCTCTTTTTTCAAAAAACACCTATTTTACAACGGAACCATTTTGTACAATAAACTGCCTAATGACCTTAAGCTGGAAACAAACTATAATAAATTTAGAAAAAAGACTTAAACTTATGCTACAGGAAGGAAGCTACTACAGCGTCCAAAGAGTTTCTGGCTGGTGGAGAATCCTAGTTTTATTTCTTTAATTTAGGCAGTTATACATTTTATTTTTTTTAGCAACCATGCTATTTAAGTTTTAGATATAAGTTTCAAAATACTTAAATTTCTCTAGTTTTACCTTGACTTAGCCAATGCAATGTACACATTTGCTAATAATCTTGGATGAATAAATGACTTAATGAGGCACTGTATCACAGATAAACAAATATCAGGTAATGAAAGAAGCAGTAAGAAGCAACGTTAAAAACCAGACTAAATATGAACACGTTCTACTATTTTTTTGCAGATGGCTTAATAGGTTTAGAAGGGAGCTAAATCTTACTGAATCCTAACCAATTTTTACTGACTTTTTGAGTACTTAAGGTGGTTAGGCCGGCATTAGGGACAAATAAAACCGCTACGCGCGCTAGCTGTACATCTGACCGCGAGGTACTCACACACAAACACCGAACCCTCCCCTGGAATGGGTGGGGTATAATTGCAGGAAGTCGTTGAAGTGTGATCCTGCAGGTGCGGGTGCTGTGTCTCGCTATACGTGTGCGTAGCGATTAGATTGTAATATAAAATGCGGTTAAAAGTACATATTCCAGTTGAGTATATAAAATTAATCGATTTTGTAAATTGTGTGATTAAAAAGCATAAAATGCCAATCACGACACTGTATTTCTTGTTGTGATAAAATAATAACAAACATATAACATTAGTTATTTAAAATAAAATTTGCTAATATGCAGTAAAATTATACAATTTAAAATAACTTATGAGCAAGGCCACTCATGTGAGGGTCTGTTTTTAAAATTTGAGAAAAATCTGAAAAATAATTTCTTAATTCTGTGTGTGCCAAGAACGCCCAAATTTGCATCATTTATAGGTGATGATTTATAACTATAAACATAATTTTAATGAAAGAACTACTTAGGAGGTGTTTAATAGCTGATATAAAGACATTGCAATCGAAAAAATTTTTAAAAATTGTTTGACCAAACAGCCCTAAAATAGCTGATAGGAAGACCCATATGACTTTTTATGGCTGACAAATAAACAAAGTCTATAAAAAACAATAAATACGGTTTGAGAAAAATGCATGTATTATCTAAGAGATGTATTTAAACTTTAAGTGTTGTTATCTACACAGATTTTTTTGTTTGGGTTATCAAAACCAAATTAAATATTTCATCTTGAAAAAGTTAAATATTTTGAGTTCTATCAATTAGTAACTTACTATCTGTGCCTATCAATCAATAATAATTAGAAAACTCCACTGGCGTATCCTAAAATCATAAGACTTGCCTAAAAGGATTCCAAAGCTCTTCACATATTTCATAACCAATGCAAGTGTCCTTGGTAGCGAGTACAGCATCGCCAAACGCAACCACGGACTGGCCTGTGTAAGTCTGGATCATTCTTGGCAAGTAATAATCTTCAGTCTCTCTCAACTGTAAGACAATTACAACGCATTAAGTGAAAATAATTTTACTTTATATAATTACAAACCAATCTCTTTTCCGTTTTTAGATATACATATCTATGAAAATTAATAAACATTTTACAGAATTTTTAGTTTCTGGGAATAGACTATAGGAAATTGTCAAAATATTCGTTTAAATATTTAATTAAAAACAACAATCTTGAAAAAAAAATATATTTTTTGTTTGTATAATTTTGTTTGTTTATTTATTTATTCATAAGACGCCGATCGTCAAGATATGGGCGGATATGGATTTCGAATGAGTTTGATGAGTGTAAATGAGCGAATGTAGTCATTGTTACAAACTAAGGCCGACTATTCCTTAGAAAGTGTCATTAATTAATAATCCAATGACAAATAAACAGCCGGTGGTTATCAGCTGATCATTCTCAAAATGTATTACGACTCTGATTGGTATCAAACTGAGAACCTTTAGCACATGAAGCTGTTATTTCATTAATTAAGTTACAATAAATCATATAAGTTCAATTAAAAAAATTATGGAATATTGGGGGATTGGATCTAGAGTTAAATAGTGTATTCCAACTATCCGAATACATTTTGGCTAAAAATCTCTGATATCAGACCAGATACAACTGAGTCAACTTTTGATAATGCAACTGAGCATTGCAACAAACCCACAATGAACAGTAAATCTTAACACCTACATAATATATTGCAGCATTTCAGCTGATTTCTATAACCAATCATTGCTTATATTTGTAAATCAGAATGTAGTTTATAAAAGACAACATTGCTTTGATTTGTACATCAGTATGTAGTTTCTATAACAGGTCACTGCTTAGATTAGGTCATTTTGTAAAACATTAATTGTTTACATCAAATTAATTAGCTTATGATTAATGTACAACATGATATTTTAAGTGTATCTAATACAGTTAAAAACATATAATTTAGTTAAGAATTTAAAGTTACTACTAGCTGTACTGCCCGCTTCACCGGTCATAATATTAAGTTTGATTATATAATCGAAGTGTGCAGTAAGCTTTCAGCTTACATTGTATCCGATTTATTTAAATCAAATTTAGAACAGCTGATGTTATGTATTAATAACTATTGTACTAAATTATTTTTAATTTTCAAAGTTTAGTCTACAATTGTATTCAATTTGTATTTTTTAACAGCTGTTAATCAAATAAATCAATCAATTAATACAGCCCCATAAAAATACCAAGGGAATTTTGGAGGCCAGTGGGACGGAGAGGAAAATCCTTTCTTAGTGAACCTCTAGGGGCCAAGATAAACCTATGTACAAACTTTCAAGCTAATTGGACATTTGGTTTTGGATAAATAGTGATGAGTGGTAAACTGCTTTTATATATATAGATTGATATTTAGTTATTTAGTTCAAGCACAACAGTTTTGTTTTACAGTAAACAATGTAAGCTTACTTTGAGAGGGAGCAAAGTAGGGCAATTATGGCTGTATGCAAATTAATATTGTAATCTTGCTATTTTAATCAGACTTTTCTTGTAGTTTACAAACTTTGATTGTCTAAAAAAATCTGAAAGTCTGCTTTTAAAGGCTGTAACATGCGGCAATTGACTCTAAATCAATGAAATGTCAGGGTTCTCGCCATATTTGATGAACTGGCTATACATGTGTTAAAATTAAATTTTAAATTTTCCAGTTTAAATCAGTTTATTCTCTTCGATAAAAGTTTCAAAGTCTAGAGAAATCTGTAAGTATACTCTTAGAGGGCACAAAGTATGGTAAATAACTGAATCAGTGAAATATCGTGTTTCTAGCCATGTTCTATGACCTGGCTATACAGGTGTTAAGATTAAATTGTATATTTTCCCATTGAATACAGTATGTTCTCCTAGATAAGAAAGTTCACAGTCTAGAAAAATCTGCAAGTCTACTCTTAGAGGCTGTAAATTAACCAATTTGATTTACACACACAAATTGAAAAACTAGCTCTACCTAAGGATGAAGGAGGTGAGAAAGAGAAAAAAGTCATAAGGCCAAATTTGTAGATCGTCTCAAATCAGGCACAGAAAATGGTGTCAATTTTTCTGTAGAACCGTTCATTTAGCCGCTACAGTACAATTAGAGAAACACTGTTTTTGGCATTTGAACTTTTTGGCACTAAAAAGGCTGCCATCTTCAATTTACTACGAATTTTTCTAAATCCCTTCTTATTGCACATATAAAACATAAGACCTTTATCTCTGCAAAATTTCAGCCTCGTAGGCTTAGTACTTTTTTAGGTACAGCGATGATTGAATGAGTGAGTGAGTCAGTGATATTTGCCTTTTATAGGTATAGAAATATTACTCACATGCACTTAATATTATTGGTTAATATAGAATAACAAAACAAGGATGATAAAAGAAGTAAAAGTTTAGATTATTCTTAAGTAAACATTTAATTTGATTTAGTTACAACAACAAAACAACACTCACACATATTACGTATGTAATAAATTCTTCGTTTATTTCAGGAACTTCCCCTGAAAAGCTTAAAATTTCAAAAATCAAAACACTGCATAAAGGTGGCAACGAGAAATATCCATCTAACTATAGGCCTTTATCTATCTTACCTACAATTTCAAAGATCTTTGAACGTGCATTTCATTCTCGGTTATTAGAAGTCTTAGAGAGTAAGAATCTATTTGATGATGCTCAACATGGGTTCAGGCCAGGGAGATTCATTACAACAGCAGGTATTGATTTAGTAGTAACAATTATTGATGCTGTTGATAATGGTGAAAACGCAGTTGGAATATTTATGGATCTTAGCAAGGCTTTCGATATAGCTTATCACATCCTATTTTAATTTCAATACTAAAAAAATTTGGTATTGCTGACCGTTCTTTGGAATGGTTCAAATCATACCTTGAAAATAGAACACAATATGTTGAAATGTCTCGTATTACAAAATTTAACACTGTAGAAAATGTTAGGTCATCTTTAAAGAAAAGAAAATTTGGAGTGCCTCAAGGATCCATTTTGGGTCCTATTCTGTTTCTAGGTTATTTAAAGGGTCTTCAATCAGCAGTTGTTGGAAATAAAAGTAAATTGTGTATTTATGCTGATGACTCAAATTTCATTACTACCGGCCAGACATTAGATGAAATAGAAGCTTCTGTTGCAAATAATCTTTTATCAATTCAAAACTATTTCAATAGTATCAACTTAAAATTAAATTTTAGTAAAACTAATATTATGTCTTTTGGTACTCATCAAAGAGGAAGTTTAACCCCTATTATTAATATAAACAACAATCAGATTGAACAGGTTAAACAAACTAAATTTTTTTGATTATATATTGATGGTAAGCTTTCATGGACCTACCATGTTGATCAATTAACTAATAAAATATCATCAGGTTTATATGTGTTAAGAAATTTATCAAAATACTGGTCATTAGAAATGTTATAAAAGGTTTACCATGCCCACATACATTCTCGTGTATCCTTTGGTGTAGACCTGTATGGCGCAACAAGGAACCTTCTTCCTTCCTTAGAAACACATTCCCAGCGCTGGTTATCCACACATACTTGAAGTTGTGTCTATTCTTAAATGCACAGGCTTTGGTCCATAACACCCTTGTTTCTTTTGTCAGCGACAGATTGAGGAAGTCCTTTTTTTCACTTTGAGTCCAATTCACCAGCAGAAAACCCATTCTTCACTTGTTCTATGCAGTTGTTCCAAGCCCAGCTGTCGATAAAACTTGACAATTATTCCATGTGAGGCCTGCGGGTTGTTGGTGTTCTCGGATAGACGATGCACTGCATCAATCATTTCCTCCTTCAGCTCGAAGTTCAGCGCTCTGGCAATTCCTTTCACAAAGTCAATAATTACTTCACCTTTGGATTTCAGGATGTCATGTACAGATCGCGGACTTTAGCTGTGCGCGTGGCCTTGGCTGCGTGGTGATAGGCGGGAGGGGTAGCGGGGTAGTGTTATGCGCTCTGTCCTGAAAACACTGACTCACCTGCAACAACCTCCTTACTGAGCATTGTAATGAAAATAACAACTAACCCTACCTACTTCCTGGCTAAAATAAGTCTTTTCTGTGACAGTGATGTGTGTGGTTGTCATTTGTGCCTAGTTATTTGTTAAACAAGTGCGTGCGGTTTACACCGATTATTATTAATATAGCCGTCTTTTTATTTGTGTATTTTATTTGTGATAAATTTTGTTAGTTGTAGTGTTTGTTAATTTTCCACAATGACTGATGAGTTCAAGTCGCTAGTCAAGAATAGAGTAATTCATAGTCAGGGCCGCGAAATTATCGTTAACTTGTTTAAATTTATGAAGGGAGAGGCAGACCGAAAAACTTTAAATATTCTGTTGGCAAAGGCTCGTCAAAGAACAGCAGCAGCTACGGGGGTATCAGAGCGAGTTGTAACTCAAATAAACAGTGAGTTTTAAAAAATGCATGTTAGTGGTCAGTGCGAGGCATGTTTTACTACGCTAAACAAAAACCGACAACAACGTAAAACAGTAACCTATTTAGATGACTTCGATAAATGTGTAGTGAGAAGACTAGTGTACAATTTTCATATAGAAGAATATAGAATACCAACTTTAAAATTATTGAGGGAGGCGCTAAAAAAGTAATAAACTTTCAGGGTTGTGATAAAAGTTTGAGACGCATATTAAAGGATTTATGATTTACTTGGAGAAAGACAGCAAACGATAGAAAATTGTTAATTGAAAAACCAGAAATCAGAGAAAAACGAATAACATATTTGAGAGCGTTGAAAAGCTACAGGGAGCAAGGACGTCCAATAATTTATTTAGACAAGTCAGGAAAGTGCAAGCACGTGGAGAAGATAGAAAAAGACTATGCAGCGGCAAACCCCAGATAGACAATGTTATAGAATCCTTCGTTATATCAGTTGGAAATGAATCTGATACAGACAGTGACGGTCTTTCAGAGGAGGAGGAAGAGTTAAGTGGGATTGAAGAACTCTAATGAATTAAATGATTGTAAGTCACATTCATATATCATTATAAGATTCATATTATATTATATTCACATTCATTATAAGAAAGTACTTATAAGTTACTCAACTTTTTACTAACTATTTACAAAAATAAAATGCCTAAGTAATATTATTACAGTCGTTTTAAATGAAGTAGACAAAGAAGCAGAAATAATAGCAATAATAATAATGTGTTTCTCGTGTTGTGAAATTTACATACTTTCCGACCTACCATAAAAATACAGTTACCACAATACATTTAATGTTTTCAATTTATAATACTTTTTCCCATACATGTTTAGCTGTCAAATAGTAAAGTGTAACCCATATAGAACCTAGGAAGAAGTTTTGGCGCCTTCATTTCAGCGGCGAGCGCGTGAACGCAACCCGTAAAACATATTGTGTTTGTTTGTTGAATGGGTAGTAGTTTGTTTCCGTGCGCAGAGCTAAAGTCCTCGATGTGTATTTCTATGGAATTACTATGACGGAAATTGCTCAGAAGCCCGGAGCGCTTTTTGGCATGCCTGTAGTTTTTTCTTCTGGGTTAGATTTTCAGATTGCAGATTTCCACTTATTTCTTCACACTTCATAACTTAAGCTTTATTTGCCTCTATCATGTTTGTATTATCTTCTATCTTTTTGTAGCATAAATCAACTGACTCGTTAATATCTTTTTTTAATTGCTTTAAGTCTTCCTCAATATTGTTTACATCTTCAGCAAACTTAGCATTAGAAATTTTGATTTCATCAACATCACTTAACAGTAACAGCAATAGTCTAGTTTCTGATCAATTGACAATTCACCCAAGCGGTTTCTAGTAGGTGGTGCCATGATTTACTGACCAGCTGATGCTGCCACGTGACCTTGAAACTCATTCCGCCATCTATAACCTGTTGAGTTCACTTATAAAATTACGATTTATGGGCTTTTAAATTAAAAATATTACCACAACTCAATATTACTGTCACAATAAACTAAAACATAAACGGAACACAACTTGTAACGAGAGTAAAATTGACAAAACCCAATATAATTGACAAATATCCACGGAGCCGATTTGATACACGTTCACTCATTTTGCATGTTTCCCTCTCTAAATTAATCACAAAGCTAAAAACCATGGATCTAGAGTTAAAGAAGGAAGGAAAGGTTAGCTGATATATTCAAAAGTTATGATTAAAATTAATAATTCTAGGCACCACTAGTTAATACAACAACAAAAAAACACAAATTATAATGTCAATCTATCCTTGCCTTTATAATTTAATGATAATGCATGATATAATTACTTTTCGCCAAGCAGTGAACCAGCGAGTTTCACGATAATTGTTATCATCACACATCAGCAGTTTGGGCCGAATCAGCAATAGTTTCCTAAAGACAAACAAAATTATCCTGTAAGAAGTAGCCATTTTATGGTTTAGTTGTATTATCTTTGTATTTTAAATTAAATTTTTATTTATTTCAAAGTGGACAATTATTTTTATATTAATTCGTTAAAACTTAAAAGTAATAGCAGTGATATAAATATTTAAAAATTTAAAAAAAATTTTCACTTCCCAAAATCAGTAACTGATATTAATATTTTCCTTTCTCAACCATCAACAAAGATTTATATACTTGATTTTGAATAAGCAAAATAATTATAGTTAGTTGGGTTGCACTGAGGTTGCTCATACTTAATCACAGCTCTATATTGATGACATAATACTGGATTAAGCGTTAACAATAAAGCATCAATCATATCAGAAAACAATATGCAACCAAAATATTTGTGTTTAGAGTAAAGCCTAGTTATCGGACAAAGAGTTACACAGCATTACATTTAAACTGACACACTCCTTTAAAAAGTAACAGACTAGTGTCGTAAAAATTGTCTGAAAATAATATAATGAATTATTGTTCCATAGTGACGAAACTGTCTGTTACCCAACTGTGAGGGGTTTTCCCATTCAACTCACTGTTATGTTGCTTACTGTACTTGAATTTATGTTCAGGCGGTACTGTACCAAGTGAACAGGTTACATGACTTTAGTAATGTGTTGAGTGTGCAGTATTTTTAGTGCAGACATCCCCTGTAGGTAAAGGAAATAGTGATTGCGTTATTGGTGCACTTATTCAGTCAGTAGTTTCCCGATTAGTTACACGTATTAGTTCCATGTTTATATGATACTTTACTGTGCAAGGCTTGTTAATCACATTACTGTATTTGCTAAGTTAAGTTTGAAAACTCTATTGTTATTTGTGACTTTACAGTACCGTAGTTTAAGATGTGTTTGTTCACTTCTTGTACATAACTGTAGTTTTATTTAAGTTAGGCCTAGTGAGAGGCTTCCAAATTCAAGAGTTGTTGTGTCTATGGAAAATAAACTTAACGCCATGTTTTTATTGTCACTTTTTACTATCCAAAATTTTACTTATTCAACGCCATCAAGGCATGTTTACGTCAAGTAAGGGAGACTCCATTGTAATTAGAATCATTTCTTGAATCCTCAGATGGTAAAATCACTATAAATTATGAAAAATAAATATAATTCTAAACCAGTGGAACTTTTCTTGGTAGGGACTACACCTACAGACCCCCATGTCAAGGAGTAGCTCACAAGAAGTCTTGTGATAAATTTACCTTAGATCACAATAAAAATCTTGCCCTATAACAGACAGAACATCACAGGACATCACTGAATTCATCTTTATTGTATAGCCTAATATTCAACTCAAATAAAAAAGTAAAATATTTCCATTGTGCTAGAAGATATTTCAATGAAAACATTAGATTAATGAAATTACATAAAAGAGATATTAACTCTACTATATTATTTGAAAGAGATTACAGAAATCATCTTCCAACCTCAATAGTAGAGAGAAAATATCAAACAAAATTAAATTAACATTCCTGAATTATTGTTAATCCAACTGATGTTTAAATAGACGGGAAGCACATTTAGTAAAGAACAGTTGATTTGTAATCTTATTAAATGAGTACAGTACTTTAAAAATATATAAAACAGCTATTTGTAAATTCATGAAATAGCCAATTAAAAAACATCAACATTTTCTTATTGGCTAATTGAATGAAAACTACCACCAATCTTGTTAAAAAATAAAAGTTTAGACTCAAAATCAAGTACACTCTGTGCTCTGAAAAATTGTCTATAACTGAAAAAAACACTGATTTGAAAAAAACCTGTTTAATGGGTCACTTTCAATCAAAAAGTTAATTCCTCTCATTTAAATGTTGACCCTTTTAAGGCTCACAATCCTGATAAAACTCACGTTTATAGCCAATTGCTGTTAGAAATATCCATCGACATATCTTACCTGAACATTTCCTGATCTGAACATTAAACATTTTCTTGATTTTGTTCTTATTTGAGGAAAGTATCAGTGACAGTTAAAATATATGCTCAGTATATCACATAGGAGAAAAGAGCCATCTTTTGGCAGAAAAAGCCACTATATACCAAAACATGTCTTACAGGAAGAGAATAGAAAACACAATGTTTCTCTAGTAACAATTTGCTGTAAATGGCAAAGTTATATGAAACTGCAAGATACAGGAGGGGATGACTCAGACTAAGACGTGTTCAGTTCAATAAATTCTTGACCACATCTACTTTTCCATCTGAGTGGAAATCTGCTGTTGTGCGCCCTCTGCAAAAAGTTTCTTCACCTCAAGCTGCTTCAGATTTCAGACCTATCAGTTTTTTTTTTGTCAAATATTTTTTGTCAAAATGCCAGGAAAGGTTAGTCCATCGGCAGACGATCATTTATGGAGAGTGGTGCAGATGTACGTGTATGGGTGGGCGGGTGGGTCAATATCACTGTACGTGTATGGGTGGGCGGATGAATCAATACCACTGTACGTGTATGTGTGGGCGGGTGGGTCAATACCACTGTACGTGTATGGGTGGGCGGGTGGGTTAATACCACTGTACGTGTATGGGTGGGCGGGTAGGTCAATACCACCGTACGTGTATGGGTGGGCAGGTGGGTCAATACCACTGTACGTGTATGGGTGGGCGGGTAGGTTAGGTACATCGTAAGCTTACTCGATCCACCATCAAATCTTGGATATAAAAATGTTCTGTGGTGGTTTTTCTGATGGTTGTATTGACTGGTTCAAGTCATACTTGACGGGCCGTCGGCAGTATGTAAAGGCTGACAACAGTGTATCTGACTGGGAACTGGTGACTCTCTCTACCTCTGTGTGCCCCAAGGTTCCGTGCTTGGACCACTCTTATTCTTACTTTATATTAACGATGTTACTAATGTTACCATCACTTTCTGCAAATTCCACTTATACTCTGATGATTTACAAATCTATACTTACTTAACTCTGAAAGACTTGCCTATTACTGTAACTAACATTAACTGTGATATCCAGTACATTTCAAATTGGGCTGTCAAGCATGGCTTGAAATTCAATGAGGCCAAAACACAAAAAATATTGTTGGGCTCTTCTAGACTTACTTCCTACATTGACCTGAAAAATATACCAAAACTCAAACTTAACAATACAGAATTAGTGTTTTGTGAAAAACGTTAAAAACTTGGGGCTTATACGAACAAAAAATTTTACTGGACTGATCAAGTTACTGTAATGTGTAATAGAGTTTTTGCTGCTATACATACTTTGAACAGATTTGCCATATTTTTTCCTCTCAATGTCAAGGTGTTGTTGGTAAAGACTCTAGTTTTCACTCACTCTAATTACTGTGATACTATAATCAATGACATGTCTGTTGAGCTTGCGGAAAGATTACAGCGTGCCCAAACTACTGTATCAGATTAGTTTTCAACCTGAGGTGTAGGGATCATGTTATTCCATTTTTCAATCAATTATCCATCTTAAAGTTAACACTCTCCGCCAATTCCATATCTTGATTTTATTGTACAATATTCTTCAAAACCAAACTCCTAATTACTTGTCAGAGCAATCTGTTTATTTATCACAAGTTAGTGTGCGTAGAACTAGACGTGGAGATTCAATGTTAGCTATTCCAGTTCATCGCTCCATCACTTTTAATAAATCTTTCATTGTCTCTGCGTCTAGACTCTGGAATGCTCTGCCTCATAAAATATCAGATCCATCGATAAGTGCACTCAGTTCGGGGCAGAGCTGAGGTGTTATCTGCAGTGGGCCTCGCAGGAGTAGTGACTGGTGACGCTGTGGCTTGGTGGTGGCGGTAATGAGTGATTGTGCTGAATGAATGAAAAAAAAAGTTGTAATAAAAAAAATTTAATATGTATTGAGTTAATTTATTTTTAGTGTAAGTTTAAGTATAATTTTCAAATGTTTAATATACATAATACTTTTTCATTGTAGTTTATATTTTATTTATCAATTTATTTTTTCTATTTCTTGTTATTTTTGAAATGGTATATAATCATGTATGCCAATGTTAAGTGGTAGAGAGAGCTTTGAAACCCTAACTTTGCCTCATGAAAGTAGCAATAAAGTCTTTTTCATTTCATACTAAACCATAGTTCTAAGGAATTTTTTCTATAGTTTTTAATTCTACCTAAATAAGCAAACTAGACAAAAATCAAAATCTAGAGTATCTGAATAACACATGTCTAATTATCATTGTGGAAACGTAAAAAAAAAGTCATTACCTGTTTAAGAAGATCACTCTGCAATTGTATGTGGTGTTTTTGTGCATCACTGGCATTCCAACATCCACAATGATGTCCTTGCACACTGGGCTGATGAGGAGTTCCAAAAGGACTTCCCAAGAGTGCAACAGGGTATCACTCTCTAAGAAGTGATCTTCACAGCTGTATCCACTAGGAGAAGATTACAATGATTGATTTTAAATCTGACTTGTAGTTAATAATAAATCTAACTTTGAATTCAGCAAATTAGAAATTTATTAACCATTTATTAATAGTCCAATTGCCTGGGCAACTATGGGACCTACAGTTTTACATGGAATCAAAACCACATAGTATTGGTTTGATTTCAGCTAACTGACAAACCTGGTACTCAGTTCACTCCCCTACACAGCATCTTTACACCCACCATACTTCCCCCACTATGTAAAAAAAGATGTTTACACAGCGCTCTTCTGCTTTCTTCTTGGGATTGAATCAATACTCAGTAAGATTCTACTAGGAATGTATACAGTGAGATGGTTTCATATTATTACTCTTTTAGCACACTCTTTTGTCATCTCTATGATTAGATTCATTGTAACAGCAACTCACCATATCTCAAGTTCTGGTCCGCTCCTGTAGGTAGCTCCAGCATCCTTTGCAGCTTGGATGCTCTGCAAGATACGACTAAGATTGCCCTCAAAATCCAGAGCCCACTGGTTCAGTGTGCAGACAGCAAACGATGCTTTGCGACCCATTTTTATTATAACTCTGGAAGAACACTATGTATTATCTAGCTTATCTTACCCTCTACACCTAAACGTATTTTAACACTCAGTATTAATTTTTTTAGACTTTAAATGACCTATTCAATACCTTGTATAGGTTTAACTTATTTTAATAAAACAAATAAATTGCATTCTTTGGATGGCAGATGAGCTTAGGTTGAGCAGTAAAGAATATTAAGGCGTAGGAGATGTTGTGAGATGGGAACATCTAATAGTATAATCCAATTGTGTACTTGACCTGCAAGTGATCCATTTACTTTCTGCAATATAAGAAGATAAATGTTTATATCTTCACTAGCCGACAGTCCTTGCTTCACTACAGGGTGGTTCTCTAAGCTTGCTTACTTACCATTCCTTTCGTGTTTCTCTCTAAACCATCATATCAATATAAAAGCCTAGCCTGCTGTCGTTCTCCTAGATAACAAAATTGTACAGTCTGGAAAATCCTATAGGTCTAATTGATATTAAAATTATTATTTATTCAACATTTATACATAGATATAATTATACAAACATGAAGTAGCGTCAGCATAAGATTAATTAAAAATCGCTTATATTACCTGATTAGATCTTATGTCCATAATAAATATTATAAAATAGCTATAAACTTGTTAATTTTATGGTTGTATGAAACATTTGTCAAATGAATATAAATATCTGTCAATCAAGTATTGTTTTAGTTTCCTTTTAAAATGTTTATAATTTTCTATGGCTAAAATATTTGTAGGTAATTTATTGTAAAACCTAAAGAATCTACTATTAGTATTTTCCTAGTAAATTGTAAATTAATAATTGGAGCAGTCAACTGATTGCGATACGATATCTAGTTGGAAAATTGTGGCAAATGCCTAATTTAGTTAAATTGTTACTGGCTAGCATTTCTGCTAGGACAGTTTCCATGATACGGTACAAATCTATGGGATTCTACCAAAGCCCATACATGAGTTGGATTAGAATTTTCAAATCTGAACATTTTTGTTTTACTGAGTCCTGCCTCTGTAAATTTAGCATAATTTTAATAGATGTTTTTGCAATGGCAAAATATTTGGCAGGTTTTCATCACTTGTTGATTTGTACAAAATTACCCCAAACGAAATATGGGAGTGAATGACAGAGTAATAAAGCATTTTAAAGTTTCTAGTTGAAAATATTTCAAAATTGATTTTAAAGTGAATAGTCAGGAGGATATTTTCTTTTGGATAGTTTGATATCTATTTTAGGGGGATGCCAAGTAGTGTACTCATGTCAGAGTTAGTATAAATGACCATAAACATTCCAGAATGGAAAATCAAATGAGCCAAGCTTCTGTATCATTTTAATGTTGTTTTCCTATCAGATGTTCGAAGTAAATTATTACATTATATTAATGCTAATGACCTTAAAATGATTCAGAAGCTTGACTAGTTTGGTTTTCATTCTGAAATGTTTAATGTTGTTTTCCTATCAGCTGTTCGAAGTAAATTATAATATTATAATAATGCTAATGACCTTAAACATTTCAAAGTCAAAATATTCTTTATTTACATGATCTTTAAGATACAGTAATGGCGTCGATTAATAATAAATTATTGTCTAATATTGAATATATCTTGTTCAGTCCTCTTCCAGTACAGGAATTTGTCCAGAGTGTAGAATGGTCGTTGAGTCAACCACTCAGTCAGGCTGGATTGCAGTTTCCTTCCTTGTGTACTTCTTATGTAAATCGGTAAAATGCTGTAGGATATCATTCTGATATAAGAGGGCTTCTTCTCATAAAGAGTTGTACGATGAATTGGTAAAATATAGTTTGAGACTGCTCTTGTCCTATAAGTGTGAATGTCTTGGGATCTAGTTTGTGTACTTCTGTCTACATGTAGTAATACCTCCCTGATGTAAAGGGCTATTACCGTCATGATTTTTAGTTTCACAAATGTTTCTCTACAGCTGTCTCTGGCTTGTAGTCCATATAAGATCCTTACGGCTCTCTTTTGAAGTAGAAGGATCCGTTGAAGGTTTCTTGCTGAGGTTCCTCCCCAGGATGCAAGACCATATCTTATATGGGATTCCACGAGTGCATGGTAGGCAATTTTGGCAGTAACCTGGTCACTTGTTTGCTTTATTCGTTTAATGATGTATAGCGATGTATTCAATTTCGTGATCAGTTTTTCAATGTGTTGGTTCCAGGACATGTCCTTGTCAAAGATGACTCCCAAAAATAATGAGCTGTCTTCCATTCTGACCTCTGGTATAGCTGGAACTAAGTCACTTTTTTTACCAAAGGCTAGTTGTTTTGTTTTATCTGTATTAACTACAATATTAATTTAAGTGACAGTATTGGTATGCCATGTTGGGAGCAATTAATAGGTTCACAGCCAAGGCGTCAGCATTTTTCCAGAGAGGAGCAGAGTTGTGTCATCTGCATACATTAATGAAATACAGAATTCTCTCAGATGTTGTGGTAGGTCATGGGTGAAAAGAATGAATAAGACTGGCCCCAACACCGATCCTTGAGGAACCCCCCTGTTCGTTGGCAGGGGTGGTGATCTGGTGTTTTTATTACTCCCTTGTCAGTATGTTTTATTTCAACCACCTGTTGGCGTCCCTCAAGATAGCTCTTAAACCACCTTAAGGCTTGGCCTTTGATGCCGAGTCGTTCAAGTTTATTTATTATTAAGTCATGTCCGAGGCAGTCAAAGGCCTTGCTATAGTCCAGTAAAACAGTAGTCACTAGGTTTTTTTCTTCTAAGTTGTCAATTATGAATTCAGCAAGCTGGATTATGGCCGAAGCAGTGGATCGTTCCTTAATAAAACCATGTTGCCCATCGGGTAGAAGGTTGTGAAGTTTGCAGTGTTCTATCAGCCTTGTGAGAACTATTTTTTCTATTACTTTTGAGAGAGTCGGTAGGATAGCTATTGGCCTGTAATTACTGAATTCTTGTCGGCAACCTTTCTTGTGCTTGGGGTAGATTTTGCTGATTTTTAGTGCTGAGGGCATCCATCCCTGGGTCGGTGATTTGTTAATGATATTGACAAGAGATGGGACTAAGGCTTCATTACAATGTTTTAATAATTTTGATGATATGTAGTCTATTCCAG
The DNA here is from genome assembly GCA_035578905.1 of Stictocephala bisonia. Classification (NCBI taxonomy): domain Eukaryota; kingdom Metazoa; phylum Arthropoda; class Insecta; order Hemiptera; family Membracidae; genus Stictocephala; species Stictocephala bisonia. Next base: position 57,434 of record JAQJVL010000516.1, on the reverse strand, counting down.
AGGAAGTCTTTGGTCTAATAGTTTTAATAATACTTTTTATTTCAGCTTCATTTGTGCAACGTAATTGGGACAAGTCATGACCGGAAGTTTGATTACTACCAAAGTTGTGCTTATTAGTTACTTTTGGTGCATAGGCTAGGGTCTGATACGCGATAGTGGCGAAAAATTTGTTAAAGTAGCGTGCAATTTTATTTTGGTCTTTATAATGTCAATTTTTATTTCCATCTGACAGGTTTTTCGTTTTTATCTTTTCTTTGATTGTTTATTATTTGCCATGCAGCTTTGGACTTGTTTTCTGCTTGTTGTATATAGTTTGATGATTCTTGGAGTCTTAAAGATTTGAGTTTAAGGTCATATTCTTTCTTTGCAATGACCTTTTTTGACTTGTCATCAAGTTGTCCTGTTAACTCAAAGCACCTTAGATGGTCTAGGTATGCTTGTTTGAGGGCCTTGGCCTCTTCATTTGAGGATATTATTGAGTTTGGTTTCCTCTTCATTCTTATCTTTTTAACAGGGGTTATTAAGTCCATAGTCAATGTTATTTGTGATATAAAGTTTTGTAGGCCTCTTCGGTAGTTGGCACATCGTATATTGACTTCCAGTCTTTGGTTAGTAGTGCTTCTTTTATGGAGTCCAAGTTTCTTTTGCTGAAGATTCTACCAATTGAGCTATTGTTGCAGGGAAGCTGTTTTTCATCTGGAGTTTACACAGCTGTGCGGTGTGGTCTGCAATTCCTGCGTGCAGCACTTTCGTTTTTATTCTCATGTGCTAATTTGAGCAGATGAAATATATGGATGAAGCTGATGTAGGTGTGATTCTGGTAGGGGGTAGTGTTAATCTTGTTATATTGTGTCTTTTTAGTTTGTCATTCAATTTTTGTGTGTTCATGTTATGTTCTAAGCTGTTGACATTAATGTCTCCTATGTGATTATCGTAGTATGTTTTTCGGCTCCTGTTTCTTCCAAAACTGATGAGAGTGTGTCTAGAGCTTGTTCCAGTTGTGCACTTGGTGGTCTGTATACTCCTATTATATATGCATGTTCTTTGCCAAGTTTGATTTTAATCATTGCAACTTCACATACTAGTTCTTTACTGTAATGGTTGGTATTTAGAGGTTTTACATATTGTTTCATATCTTCTCTCACATAGATTGCTACCCCTCCTTTTCTTTGATTAACCCTGCAAAAATGCGTTTTAAGTAAATAGTTTGGAATTCTTGTGTTTTCTATTTCATTCTCTTTTAGTCCATGTTCACTGAATATGATTATATTTGGCTCTGTATTGTTAAGTAAGTGTATTATCCTGTCAATTTTTCCACTATTTCCTGTAATTTCTTGCATGTTCTGATGGAGTATGGTTTTATATTTCTTATTATCAGTGTCTAGGGGTTGGTTGCGCCTACTAGTTTTATTATTGATGCCACTTGCATTCTCTTGTAGAATTAGGTTAGACTTATAATTTCATTCATGTTTGTTAGCACACTGCTTGTCTGATCCTTTTTCCACCGGCTTTTTTGTTTGGCTTTATGACCAAAAAATAATTTGTTTTAGGTTGCGAGGATACTGAAATATTGAAGGGTTGAGGATTGTCCAGAAAAGACTGAATATGATGGATATCTGCCTGTATTAGGAATCGCTGGCCTGGTTCAGTTGGTTCTGGCCTGGATAGTGGTTCTGAAGAGAGTTGGGCTACCGTTACAGAAATAGGAGATGTGGCTTCTGTATCATCAGCCCTCTGTTGTTTATTGGAGTTGCTTGACATGAGTTCAACATAAAAGTTTAAATTTTTAATATAAAACTCTTCTATGCTCATGTCCTTGACCCATGGTTTTGCATTAATTGGTGGATTTCGTAGCAAGGCTGGGTTAGATGTCTCCATTCCAAAATTCTTACAGTTTTCTGTTTGTTGTTTTCCTAGAGGTGTTGATGGAGAGATGCTAGGAGTTATCTTTTGGGTTTGAGTATATGCTGTGTTTGGCCATTTGTAACGATGCTCTAAAGTAGTGTTTAGGCTTCATCTTCGTCTTGTTGGACTGTGTACATGTCAGGGGCATCATGGTATGAGTTTTGGCAGTGTGACTGTGGATTTCATTTTGCAGTGTTCTAACAGCATTCTCTACTTCATTTTGGCGTTCCTTCAATTCCATCATCACCTGTGAAGAGTAATGGTTTTCGGTTTGTCCAGAATGGTACTCTGGCATCGGGTTGAGGTTTGGGACAGTTGTTAAAGTTGTCTTGAGATCTTTAGAATATTTTTCCCTGTTGCCTGGGATCCAGTTGACATGTTCACCTTTTCCCTCTATTCAGATATTTGGCAGGGAATTTCTTGCCTGTTGAAATTCTGAGGGGAGTTGCAGCTATGTGTATATTATGAAAGATTTTAGAAATGTTGTAGCTGCAATTTATTGTTCCTTTACTTTTGCCAGTAATCTTATGTTATCATATTTTACTTGTTTAGCTTTTTCATTTATTGTTTCCAGCTCATTTTTTAATTTGGCATTAGTTGTGGTGAGTTTGTAATTTTCACTTTTTAGCAGTTCGTTGTCATTTTATTTAAGCCTTAAGTTAGCTTCAGTTTTTTCAATTTTGTCTCTAAGTTGAGAGTTAAACTGTATGAAATCATTTAGTTGATCTATAAGGTTTGTTTTCATTTCAAATTTTTTTCTCGTTTTCAAGATTTTCAGACAGAAATGTTATTTCATATTTTAGTCATTCTTTTTCTTCAAGCTGGTCTTTGATAATGCTGTTTGTGTTCTTGAGTGTATTTTCTAATTCTAGCTCATGTAGTGATTTTTCTGATTGTATTTCACGGATTTTTTGTTTAACACGTTCACTGCGAATGGCAAACAACTAAGGTAGGCCAGTGCTGACACACAAAATGTTATCAAATATCCATATAAAGTCATAAAATGATAGTTTACTATATAGTAACACTACTTTTATTGGTTTTGTAAAAAAAAACTTATTTTACCACTCGGCGTCATCCGCACACAGCATCAATTATCGATGTTGTGTGCAGATGACGCCGAGTGGCGTCAAGTGGTATTTTGTACAATAGAGCTATTATTATACTACTTATAACTATGAATGGAAGTGCGTACTTACCAATAGCTGTTCCTCTCATTTTCCAATGTTGTTGTATGTTTTGCAAAAAGTGAAATATATTATTTACAAAAAAAATAGATGTTTTTCTAATATGTAAATGTGTACGAGACGTGAGACGTGTACGAGAAATATTTGCTGATACAGTAAATATCTCGTAAGTCACTATCACTATCACTAACTTGACTCAAACTATAACTTACACCACTGCTATAGTCTTCAATATCGGAATCACAATCATGAAGACGATCTATTTCACTTACAGTAAGTGATTCAAACTCACGTGAACAACTAGGATTTTTATCACTCATTTTAAAATAACTTAAAACTCTAAAATCTATAAAGATTATCACTCAGGTACAACTAAACTTATGACACACAAGATACAATCAGTCAAAACGGGTTTCGACAATCTTTTACTTGCAAAAATGGAGGGGGAATAGATGCACGCGAATGACGCCACTAGGAGTCAGCCGCATTCCTCGAACATCTGCTATGACGCCACTCGGCGTCATCCGCAGGGAACGGTTAAGGCTGTTGTGTTCTGATAGAATAGCAGTTCCAATTTCAACAGCTAATGTTAGCGATGTTTCATGGTCTAGGTTTTCCTCTACAGACAAATTGTGTATTTTTGTTTGAATTTCTTTTATGTTTAAAGAAGTATCAATTAGTTTACAGTTATTTATTCCCAGGCTTTAATTTGTTCTTGTGTCAAACTTTTAAAATATCTGTCAGTCCAATTTAGGCATTTTGAGTGGTACCAATCTTTGCATTCTCCAGTACAGAGGATTCCTGTATACTTTACTCCAATACTGCATGTACCACAGGGGTATTTGGACATGGTTATTTATATTTGGTAATAAGGAGGTGGTCTGATTGTTAAAAGTGGGAAGTTTTCTATTAGAACCAAGTAATTAATGAGCTGTCAAGTTTTTAAGATTGTATGGGTATATATATATATACATTAATAATATAGTAAGGTTACAAACTCAGATTACTATGATAAGGTTCAACTTTTTGTAACTGGGCTTGCCTGGCCCCCAGTGGTCAAAGATGATATAATGTCAAAATTATGTTAAAACTCTAAAAAGGTTCAGCTTTTTTGCAACTGGGCTTACCTGGCCCCCAGTGGTCAAAGAAGGTGTGTTGTAAAATTATTTTAAAATTCTGATAAGGTTCAGTTTTTTGTAACTGGGCTTGTCTGACCCTCAGTGGTCAAAAATGGTTGTCAAAAGTTGGTGTGTAGTCAATTCAAAACTGCTATTGTTAGTTTGTAAAATAGAATAATTGTGTTTGATTGAGTAGTGAATCAAATGCCTTGTCAAATGTATAAGCAGTACAAGAATGTTGTACTGCTGTCAGATGAAGGCTTGGTGACTTGATCTAGAAATTATTTTGTAAACATAGGTGATGACCAGAAACAATATGAGTATTGATTTGAGTGTAAACACAGTAGTTCTGTTACACAGTATGGTATGTGCTGAGGCAGTATTGCTGACACCACCATCTATACGTCAGCAGCCTGGCTCACAGGTGGTCTGACAGCTGCTACTTCATAGCTTCATGTTGTACTTATTATCTTGCAGCTGTGACGTCTTAAACAGTTACTGTGACTAATTTATTATGAGGTTTCAAGGAGACTAATATTATTTAAACTTGTAAAATTGAGTAATTTCTTTGTGCATTTAAAGATAGGATAGAAATTATTTCTTGGTCTCACTTTATATGCTTCTTGTTGGCCCAAGATTAAAATAAATAAATGTGCAAATATGGAGCTGTGAAGTTCTGCAGTGTTGGCAGATGAGATTTTCTTAACTAAGAATATGGGCTTGTAAACAAAAATTCTTCTTGAGAGTCTTTTCAATATGTTACTTACAGTTGTCTTTGTTGAAATGGTGAGTAGTTAGAGGGCTTATTGATGGTTTAACCAACTAAAAACATCACAAATAAGGGGAGCACTTTGTTAGAATTCTTGAGTGCCCGCCATCTTGGTTATTATTCAGAATGAAAACCAAACTAGTCAAGCTTCTGTCATATTAAGCTGTTTTCCTATCAGCCTGTTCGAGGTAAATTATTAAATTATATCAATGCTAATGTTATTATCATTGAAAAAAAGGAAACGTAAATAGGGTGTTTCTACCCCTTAGCAGTGGAATTTCGAAAAATCCTTTCCAGAGGGTTTATATATTGCAAAAGCTAACTTCTCTCCAAATTTTATTAAAATTTGGTCAGTGGTCCAGAGATTTTGTGATGAGTTCATCATTTTTGGATTTTATATATTAAGATTATATTATTCTTGATATGTTCATATTTATTATTTTATAAGTATTGGTACTAATAAAATATTTCTTCAATTATGTTATTTAATAAGAACTTAAGACAATAATATATTATTATAATCCTATTTGTTGTAAGCTACTTCTGATCATTATTTCAAAATGTTCAATACTTTTTTTTATATATTACTAGCACCCCCGTTGCGGCTTCCCCGACAAACTTTCAAATTGCATACAAAATGTATGAAATTTATAATTTTCTTAATTTTAATTATAATTATTTGTAAACATAAAAGCATTTTAATTTATGAACTTGGGCTAAAAAGTTGTGTAAGAATCAGAAGATATGCCTATGTATTTTGCATTTTTTTATCATCTATACTAAAAGCGTAAATTATAATAATGGTTAAGAGTATGTGATAATATGTTTTTTCACATTGATGTTTTATAGTTTAATTACCTTCAATCTGCCAGTGATCTTGTAAATATTCTTGGATTACGTGTTTCGGCTTATAAGACATCATCAGATACACTTAAAACATATTTTAATTTATTCTTGATGGTCTTGTCAAATTTCTTTTTAAACACACCGAACATCAAATATATTTATCTAAGGATCTGATGATGGCATAAAAGTCGAAACACGTAATCCAAGAAGATTTACAAGATCACTGGCAGATTGAAGGTAATTAACAACTCCAAAATGAAACTTTTCACAATGGTTAAAAAAACATATAAATTAAAATAATATTAATACTTTTTATTTCAAATTATAAATTTGCAATACAACAATTCACTATCATATTATGCATGCACATTTTAAGAGATTTAATCATAACTTGCCAAAAAACTTTTTTATAAACTACGTTATTTGTCTTTCCTTTTGATTGAACTTTTAAAGTGAGTCTATGTGGTGGAAACCCAGGTGGGTTGATATTATGCAGAAATTCAGTTAGAACTTGTACAGCATCATCTAATTGTACAATTGAATCTATCGATACGAATTCAACTTTTGTTTCTTGAAAAGAGTTTAGTAAATATTATTAATTTCTACAGCTGTCTCATTTTTGGAGTCAATATTACTTTTCCACAAAGCCACTCAGGTGATTTATGCTTAATTTAGTATATATTCGTCCATTAATTCATTTAGAGTAATTACCACAAATCCTAGTTCTGAAGGCAAATTGATCTCTCCCCAGATTTGGAATATTTACCATCACCTATTCTCAAAAGTAGATCAGAAAAGTTTCCAACAGTTTCATCATCTCTCACATTTTTTGTAAGAGAGACTTTTATTGTAACAGACACATCAAAATAAGTCATAATAATACAGCTTGACAGAGGAGCTTAAGGAATAGTAGGATGGGTGTAGAAGGAACAGGATGGTTGACAATCCATAGGATCAGAGGAGCTTCTGTGTGGAGATGTTCTCATAGGTGAAGATGTTGATGTCATAGCAAGTAAGACGTCGAAATGGCCTTCAAATTGTTTCCCCTGAACCGGAGAGGTTGTTTATCCCTTTCATTCTCTCCATACTTGGCCAGAAGTTTTCCATCAACATATATTTCAAACTCGAAGAGGGAAATGTCTCCCGCTGCCTTGAGCTCACAAGAAGTATCGTAAGTCTCATATTTGGACTTTTTGGATATCTATTGTAGCTTATTGGAGTATTGTTGGCTTATCCGGTTCATAGTGAACTGTTTGAACCTCTGCTAGTTGTTAGACACGTGATTTACAATAGCTACCTGTACCTCAGACGCTCGAGACGCTGAACCATGTACAGTATAAGACAGGGAGTAAAATAGGCATGCACCATCCCCAAGATCACACGGTGAGGAATATCCTCACCATCTATGACTACATTCACAGCTTCAACTATGTCTTGAAAGCTGCATACAGCTGGCAAGTGTATCTTTTCATCCTTATGTTGGTACAAAGACAGCATACTTATTAAGTTTATACCCTTCCATGCTAACTGGGAATGTTAATATCCCATGGTACAGTTAATCCAATGAGAACAGCACTGTTAAGTGATTTAAAGACGATACTCTTAGAACTTAGGATTAAGCGCCCAGTGTCATAACTAGAATCTATATTTTCTGGTGACAACCACGTCAAGATGCTATGTACATTATTTACAAAGTAACCAGACATTTTGACCATACCACTGAGGATGCCACATCACTGTATAGGCTGGTCTGGTTACTTGTAAATAATGTACATATAAACTTGACGCGGTTGTCACTGGAAAATATAGATTCTAATTAAAGACCATACTGTTAAGTCCAGACAAAGAGTATGTAGGAAAATCGTAATGTACCTCTCAATTTACTGCTACTATTCCAATTCTCAATTATCGTTCTGACAAAGTGAAAATGCCACTGGTATACCAAGATAGAATGAAAACTGAAATAAAATTAAATTAAAAAATTTTTGAAAACCAGAAAATAAAACTATTCTTATAATATCCAATTAATTCATACTGAGCTAGCTAATATCTAGCGGGAAATGCCCTATTTAAACACTACATAAGGTCAAGTGTAACCACAAATATCAATAGTTCAACTTTAATCATGTGGTAGAAAAAACTATTGAAAGTAGAAAACCCATTATATGTTGTAATTTTGTTTAATAGACTACAGCTTAATGCAATTAAATTGGATTGATCTTAAAGATTTTAGATGTGGTTAGTTTTTTTTTTGTTTATGTCTCGTGGTTTTTGGGGCAAGTGTAACCAGTGCCCATAATTCTCTTAGACATAAGGTGCTAGATGACAACTGAGGTATGTGTAACATGCACCATTTTAAAAGGATTTTAGCAGTTCTTTTAATTTTTCAATATTTTTATTTTTGCCAGAATTACAAAATGTTTCTTTAGATCACAACTGGTATAGTCAAATACTGCGAAATTCTTAACACATAATTTATCCAATTTAAACCAAGACATAGAGGTTTTATTAGTAATTACTTTGTATAATAGTGCTAGAAAGTCATTTTACAGCCAAACTTAATTCATTTCCTTTTTTAAAAACACAATCTTCCTCCTCTAGCAGTTTTAATATTAAGTTACTGCACTTAGTCACACAAGTTTAAAAATATAAAACACCAAAACAACATGAAAAACTTGAAGTTACTATCAATTGAATGAGTTTGTTAGGGTAACTTTTTATTTACATATTTACAATATTGACCTTATAAGTCTAAGGTCATATGATGCAAAAGACAAGGGAAAAATGATTTCTCCTTGTCGGCCCAATGTTGGCTGAGGCAGTGACATTATGACATCATCAGTGTCCACAGTTGTTTAGTCTCTATTTTCTGGCGATATAAATGTTGTTCCTTAGATTATTAGAATTGTGATGTCAGAGAAACATTATTTCTGGCTGACCTGTATGTTCAAATATATTTGTAACTTGGCCAACAAAATTAATACTCTTTTTTAGTAGCAAACTTCACTACGACCCAATGACCTAGTTTTAGTGTTTTTCTCCTTTGAAATATGATTCATCTTTATCTTCTTGTTCTTGATTACAGATCACTTCTTATGTAGATTAGCTATACTCAAAAGATTGTTCTCAGAATAATCACTGATATGCAGTGAAAGTTGTCATTGTCACTAGAACTCGTATCATTATAGTCCTTTTCTAAACAGCTTTTTACAAACTTGATTTTTTTCTTACTTTTTCTTAATGCTCTGATAAAGCAATGACTATGCAAATATAATTAAAATAAGCAGAGAATAAGGTAAACACAAAATTCAAAGCCACTGGTTCCACTTACCCCACCATGTGTGGTTCCACTTGCCCCAACAGCAAACAATCTGGGACAAGTGTAACCATGGCTGTAAAACTAAAATTAGTTTCATTAGAGCAAATCCAATCACATAGCTAAAAAGTGCATGCAAAATGGTACTAAAGTGCAAATAATCATTTAGCTAAGTTCATCAGTAAAAAATCTGCAGTATGTTAAAAGTTTTATGATGTCACTCTCACAAAACTCTAAAACGTAAGCGTTGTTTTAAGACAATAAAAAACACCTTTGACACAATAAGTTTAGTGACACAATAAAAAACACCTTTATAAGTTTAGTAGATTAATAAAAATACAGTTTGGTAACAGTATGTAACTATTTTTTGATTGAAATGACTTCTTATCTGGTTTTGATAAGCCGTGGTTATACTAACCCCAAGGTTACACTTACCCCACTTGACCAAAGATATTGTTTATTGGTATGTTTTTAAATTTTAATTAGTTTGATGGCAGATTTTGAACCACATATGATATATATTGATTTGTTTATTTTAGGAGGTGAGGAGAAAGTGCATAAATATTGCATTTTCTAAAGGTATAATTCTATAACCTAAGTAGTTTAGGTTACAAACTAATTGGCCTAAAAAGGCTACATAGCAGTGGGTTTATCTCCATATTTTGTTCATCATTTTCTTACTGAACACAAATTTAAAAACTATTTTGGGTAATTATGCACTTTCTTGCCACCTCTGAAAATATGATTTCATGTTGAAAGAGTGGTGAAAAATGAGTTTAAATCTCTTGAGGAGTTTGATTTTATCCGCGGAAAACTCGTTTTTTACCGAAAAATCGGAAAACTAGGTTTTTATCTGAGAGTGAAAAAAACTAACTTTTTAAAAATCGTTATTTTTCGACAACATTTTTTCATTTCTTGTGTTTTTTATGCTGAACACAAATATATAACTGGTTTTGTAGTAAAATTATATTTTCTGCTTGAAAAATACATTTTTTACTGACATAACCTAACTTATCCCAATTGTCTGTTTTCTCAACAAAATTTTGTAATTTGCGTTAAATTTAAGTGTTTGGCCTCCGTGACGGCCTGCCGGCCGTCACTCCGACAGGAATATAGATGAATTTGGTTTTTGTGATTAATAGTTGTTGTATATAATGAACGTGTAATGGCGGCTAATCGCGATTCACCGTGATAGTAGTTTTTTCGTTAGGCCTATATCTCGAGAAATATTTGTAGTAGACCAAAATAGTTTTCAAATTTGTATTCAGTGTAAAAACACATCCAAACAAAAAAAGATGATTAAAATACTATTTAAATTAACGGAAATATGAAAAAAATACTAAAAGCTGTGACATTTTTTTTTCAAAATTTTCGGTAAAATACGTTATTTCCGCAGAATAAAATGCATATCTCATGAAAATACAGCCAATTCTAGACCCATTTCAGGCAAAATGTTCCAAATTTATTTGGTGGCAAGAAACTGCATAAATACCCTATTTTGGTCTACAACAATAATTTCTAGAGATCATGTAAAAAATGTGATCTTTTTTTTAAATTGCTTGCGTTCACAGCAATTTACTCATGGTGGCCATAATCACAATGTTATAAAAGCTTTCTATCTTTTGATGAATAAATTTTGCAATAGCACGAAGGCTAGGACTACAGAACAAGTACAAAACTATGAGGCCTAAGTCTATTCTATAAGCAAATATTATTTCAGGTTAAAAGTGCTATAATTTTACTTACTTATATTCATGTACTGCATCAAAACATTTCCAAAAATCGCATTACAACTCCATATCTGTTATTTTAATTCTATTTCTAAAGTCAAGGAATAACATAACCGGTTATAAAATACATTGACCATAACCACAATAATTCACCTTGACAACCTTATAAACAAAACACCTGTTACAAGCTGACACTCACCATAGACATGTAAGTTTGAGAATAATCATGAGCTATATGATTTAACAAAACATTAACGGTGGAGGTCCACACTACATGAAATGTAAGAGTATTTTGGCTGAAGATGGTCTAAGTTATAATGAAACTTTGAATAAATAATAGTTATATAATAATTTGAAAACATTATTTATTTTCAAACCACACTCTTAACTCCGGATTTGTTTTTTAAACTTACTTCCGGATGCGTGATGATTTAACGAGACCGATTTGGATATTTTCTGTTACACGTATTGTGAGACCAAGGGTGAGCGTAAGAAGTTACTATGATAGACCTTCTATTATACCAGACGGTCTCATCCAACGATAACATAAGACCAATAGATGAGGCATCGCTATTCCTCTAGCATTACGTGAAATGAAGCCAGGTCCGCCATCTTGTTGTAGGATAGAAACGCCAAACTGTACTCGGAGCGGCGAAACTTTGCAGTGCTCCCGTTTCAATCAACTCGCAATCTACTTAACTTAGAGAAAAGATATAATATTGAAACTTTGTATGAGTACAGTAAATAGGACATGAAAGCCAATGGTAACAAACAGATTGTAAATATACCTCATTTAATATTTTTAATTAATAAATAAAGTTTTAACTTTTAGTTGAGTTTTAAATTATGACATGAAAAAAGTAGTCGGCTGCTACTTTTTTTATTTTTTGGTCAGGTTAGTTGAAAAACGGTGGAAATTGTAGCCAAAGAGTTGAATCGTTCGGAACATATTGTTTTTTTAAATTAGCTGTAATAGTTTTTTTTACAACCAAGGTTATGTGAGGGAGCGTATACGCGCTGCGTCAAGCATTTTTCGCTGGCAGTGATTTCGCCGCCCTACGTATTGTTGACAGTGCAAAAACAGATTACAAGGCGATATCGCCATATTATATTAATTATATTGTAATATATTATATTAATATTATTTATATAAGGTGTGTGTGTGTGTGTGTGTGTGTGTGTGTGTGTGTGTGTGTGTGTGTGTGTGTATGTGTGTGTGTGTGTGTGTGTGTGTGTGTGTGCGTGTGCGTGTGCGTGTGCGTGTGCGTGCGCGTGCGCGTGCGCGTGCGTGTGCGTGTGCGTGTGCGTGTGCGTGTGCGTGTGCGTGTGCGTGTGCGTGTGTGTGTGTGTGTGTGTGTGTGTGTGTGTGTGTGTGTGTGTGTGTGTGTGTGTGTGTGTGTGTGTGTGTGTGTGTGTGTGTGTGTGTGTGTGTGTGTGTGTGTGTGTGTGTGTTTACCTTTCTATGGTGCATTCACATCAAATTCCTACATTTCTTTATTTTAAATTATGGTCAGGAATGTGAAAGTAAGACTAACGTAAATAATATAAAAATGCATTTTTAATATTATTTGATTCATAAATTGAAATTTACAAAAACATTGTATCATATACAATACATAAACTGTAATAAATTTGAAATAATGAAACTAAAATCATTTATGGAATCTTTTTTTGATTAGTGCCTTGTATTAAATTTCAAAAATGCTCCTAAATGTCTTTATATAACATTTTGTTTTTTAAGTAATACAGATTATCAAAAACCATAATAATATTCAAGTGACTATACCTTTTACTTTCTTACTCAGCCAATTAATTAATTTTTTTACCTTTCATTACTTTTTTATCTTCACTGTCCCATGAATTGTACAGTTTTTGTTAAGTGATTTCTCACCTTGGTTTTGTGTAGAGGCTTTGTGAATAATTTAGAATAATGATGTAACCGGACTTCAAAATACTTTTTACAAATAGCCATAATCAGTAATACAAAGTGATTCTGTTCAGGATCTTGATCCAAAAAGTGGTCTCCCGGAAAGAAATTTATTCCAAAGCACTTTTTCATCACAGTGATAGTCATAACTTCAATTAGTCTGTCAATCGATGTCATATCTCCTCTGTTTATATGATACTTAACCACTGATTCTGCGATTAAACAGAGTTTCTGCACTCCTTGAGATGGCTGTACTAGCCCACCTCTATGTTTACATTTAATGAGGGCACAAATAGGTTTGTTTATAACGTTGTCACAGTGCTCTTTTAAAGCCCTAAAAACCTCTTCCGAAAACCCTGGTTCTGCTCTAACGCTGGAATACCAACGTCCCAGGGTGCGAGGATGAGGCAAAGCTGTATTAAAGGTTTTTCTCACATAGGTATAAGCCTTGGGCGATAAAAAATGTAAAGTTATAGCAAAGGTTTTAAGTCTTTCACTATACACCTTTTTCATTTTTGGGTTTAAAGTTTTTTCTGTTGCTCTTTCAATCAAACAATCAGAGTTCTGAGAAATGGAGCCAAGAAAAGAACAATATTCCTCATTAAAATTTAACTTAGTTTTCAAAGAATCAGGTATTGTCTCTAGATTAGCTAATTTTCTTATTAATCTTCTTTTTTTCTGATGCAATAACTTAACTTTCTTTTTGTATGAAAGTATATCGGATTTTGTTTTTTCCAACTCACCTTTCAATTTTTTTGTTGGTGATGGGAAGGAGCTCGATGGGCTTATTTCTGGCTGAGCTCTTTTCTTAACTTTAGGACGATCTTTGACCTCCGATATGGCTGGAATTGAATAAATTGAATACCGAGATTGACGGTACGGCTCCATCTCGTATCCGGACGCGGCATAGTGACGTGCGGTCGATGTCTATCTCCCGGAAGTGAGCAGAGCAGATCCGAGAGGTGGTAGAGGGCTCCCAATCTTTCCTCTTCGTAGCATTTACTCATTGTTTACGTAATTCAAGATCCTTTGGAAATCTGGAAGAAATTTTTAAATATAGGCTATATTCAATATAGCCTATAAAATGCCTGTGGGCATTGAGTATAACGACGTCCTAACAAAAAATCGCAGGAAAGGGATTTAATCGAACGTTGTTTTACGTATTGTTTTACTTTAAAAATCACAGACAATTGGATGCAACTGACTGCGAATTAAAAATGCGAGCCACACAGTCAGAGACAAGTTCATAAGACAGCGTAAAATGCAATTTTGAGGGTTAGGCCTACAGACGGACAGACAGAAGTATAGCCTAATTTGATTTATGTAGACAATAATAATAATAATAAAAACAACCAAACACCATTTGGTTTTGTATTGGAAAGCTAGATCCAAAGTAGAATGAGTTTGGCAATTTCAATTTAACTAACCTATAAATTAAAGATAACTTACATGTGATAGGTGATTCCTTCTATTTTACCCTTGTTGTAGCATCCAAAAGCAGCGCATGACGTAGGCATTGTACTAGGTACTGTAATTATTAATATGAAGGTTTAGTAAACAGTATAACATAGCGTAGTAAACTAATAATAGCAAAGGAGTATGCAGTGAGCAGACAGCGAATGACAGCGACCGAGTCTGTGTCCGACGCTCGCTAGTAGGATGACTCATGGCCCCGCCGCCATCTTGTTGTAGGTCGGACGGCTCTAGCCTGGCTTCACTTCACGCGCCTGAGTAGCACATCTATTGGTCTTATGTTATCGTTGGTCTCATCATACGGCCTGAGCTTGTCGTAGTTCTAGTTTAACGTGTCTGAAGTTGTCAGAGCCGTCGCCAGGTTGCACTGGCGTTGGCTGTCTCCCCCTCCCCCCATTACCCACCCTCCTGAGGAAATACGTCAAGCACTATGTCACGTACTACGTCACTCACCCTTCCTTACTAGCTCTTATAGTTGACGTACTCGTGAGAGTCTGGCCCTGACCCGGCCTGCCCGTCCAAACGCTTTATGCATTTGTAATCGTCTTCTGCCGTCGCTCTTTATTGGTACCAAACACTGAGGTAATAATTCTAATGCCTATATTTAATCACACTCCTAGTTTGAGAATTAAATAAAACTGTTGTAATATGAGATATCATCAGATCAATCTAAGACAATTATGTCTTATTTTTAGATAGGTATCATGCATATTGTAACTAATGCATATATGAACCAATTTTAAGACATTTGACATTTAGGTGTATTTATATGACACTTTTGGTACTAATTATAATTCTAAAATGATTTCCAGCTAGGTATATTTTTAGCATTAAAAAAAATGTTATAACAGTTATAACTGTTTAGTGTATATAAGTATTGGCCTACATTTGGTTGTATTAGTATAGTTCTTTTTTGCCCTGGTATTATTTTGATATACTTAACCGTTTCGACACTAGGAGCGCTGAAAGTTTAAGAAATTCTTTATTTCAACAATTTATTAAGAGGCTGTCAGAGGTTGGCGGCCGTGTTGGTTTTAATCCCATAAGAACAATGGTATTTTCTAACCGTATATACGATCACGCGTATCCAAATTAAACAGTTATTATAAAATAGATTTTTTCCAAACTAATTGCATTTTATCAAGAATGAAATTGAGCGTTGGAATTGCTTTTCACATTTCCAATTAGTTTTATAGAGTAAAATGTTGTTGCAAAAGTTGTTTTGCCAATTATTTATCAACACGGTCATTCCATCGGAGAACACCAACTAGCCTCACTTTATAGTAATCAACAAACTGTGATTCTTCCATCACATTCTTATCAAGTATAACGTAAGGAAGCTTCTCAGTTGTACTTAGGTTGTACTTTGTGAACCTGATCTGGTTAAAGTGTTATTTTTTTCTATTTTTCCATACTAAAGAAATTGGGGTTTGTGTGGATTTATACGGAGATTGATGCTTGAAAAGTATTGAGAAATTGCTGTACGGTTGAGAATGGATTCCTGTTATAAGTTATTTAATTCTTTTTGAAAGGCCAAAACGGAATTATCATCTGAGAAGATAGTGCGGAGCTTACCAGGAAGGTAATCAAATATGTAATTTCCATTAATATATAAAATGAATAGAATGGGTTCAATAATGGATCCTTGATGAATTGAGTGTGCATGTTTTAGGTTTTGAGTCCTAAAGGAAGATCTATTACACACGAGGTTTTGTTCGTGTGCATGTCCACATCAGCGTGCTCACAAGCAAATCCTCCCGTGTAATATAGGGAATTTTTTTACATAGACATGCTGATGTGAACATGCTCGTGAACATCCAATCTGTTTGATATTTGGGACATGGCCACAATTATGTCCCGTGTGTAAAAGATCTGCCACGCTAACTTAGCATACTGCGCATGCGTGCCTCGTTTTTTCCTAACAGTGCCACCATGCAGTTTATCGTGTTTATATTATTTTTACCTTACAAATCGGTGACATGAAATGAAAAAAGTTTTATTTAGTGAGGCAAAGTTAGGACCATTAAGTCCTCTCTTACACTTAAAACCTCATAACTATACATATCCATCTCTATATATATATATAGATATATATATATATATATATATATATATATATATATATATATATATACATAAATAACATAACAGTTACGTAAAAATAACCGTACCAAATATTAATGAAAATACTAGTGGTAAAATTGAGCTATAATATAACACGAGATAGGTTATTTATATCCTAAAAAACTAGTAATATGCAAAAACCCAGACACTGAACAAATATATCAGTAGAGTGAAGCAAAGTAAAATGTTGTCAGCTTATTCATTGTCTTCCCCCTCCCCCGTTCTATATGTGTACTGTAATGAATAAAATTCGTGTAAACAATAAATCATCTAATAATAAGTATATCTTTCATCTTTATCTGTTCAAAGATAAAATTGACTGATAAATTATTAAAAAGTAGTAAAAGAAGTTTCAAGTTATTATAATTTTTGATAACAATAATCATAACTAATAACATACAGAAAAGATAAATTAATACAAGAGTAAAATTTTGAAATTTGGACTGAACCTAATCTGAATCTAGATCTAACCATGTCAATCCCAGAAAAATTCTAAGATTTTCACATTTCCAATAAATAAGGTTTAATTTTAGCGTTTGAAAATATAAATGTTGCCACTTATGAAATGCCGACACAAC
Organism: Stictocephala bisonia; assembly: GCA_035578905.1. Taxonomy (NCBI): domain Eukaryota; kingdom Metazoa; phylum Arthropoda; class Insecta; order Hemiptera; family Membracidae; genus Stictocephala; species Stictocephala bisonia. The sequence goes on along the minus strand of JAQJVL010000516.1, from coordinate 40,461 downwards.
GTTGTACGTATTTTAAGGCGAATATGAATGATGATATGTGTGTATGATGAGTGAAGTCTGGTTACTAACTGAGTTCAACCGTTCCTCAGAAAGAACAATTTACTAACAGCCCAATAGCCAAGCCAACTAATGGACCTACAGCTTTACGTGGGATCCGAACCACGCAGTAATGGTATGATTTACATATAAACCTAACTGGCAAGTCTGACACTCAGTTCTTTCCTCTACACAACATCCGTACCCTGACTACCATCCAATATGGACACCACAGACTTCTCTAGTAATGTCCACGTCGATGGCAACCATTGAGCGGACGTTGTGTCGGTATTAAGAGGATCGAGCATGGAACCTATCGTTTACAATATCCTAAACACTTAGTCCCCAAGTAGCTGAGTTACAGCACTGCGCCACCAGATTCCACGCTCGTTGAAGCAAGAAAATTAAATTTAAGGTACACATGTGGCATATAGTATTTTACTGGAAGAAACAAGTATTATAATGGTAACTGTTTACTATAACGTGGTTGTGATAGATAATTTATATAAGCGTTAAAATGAAAACCTCATTTTAATTCATTAAAAGCCCTTGACATGAAATTTTCGAGCAGTGAGGTTATTTTTTATTTCTTGGTCAGGTAAGTTTGACCAGCGTAAAAAACTTTTGTAACCAACCAAAGTAATTAATGAATCAATCAGAATTGTTTGAAGAATTATAGTTTTTTACAATAGTGATTAAAGTTCAAAAATTAACATTTCTGTGCCTAGAATAATACATTTTTTTTCAGGCTGGACGAATTAGTATTCTGAAATCATAATTTTATGGAGCATACAATTCTCTACTTTTAAACTTAAAAATGGTTTCTACATATTATAGTTTTTGTATAATTGCTTGTTTTGTATTTAAAAAAGTAACTAACTTTGTGAAATAATTTAATAATTAAGTCATGAAACATGGTGGTCGTCATTGTTATCCATACAAATATAAAAAGGATTAAAGATTCTCTGAGGTACTGAGCTGAGTGCCCCAGTTACTTATATTCTGTGAACCAGCCACATTAGCTAATTAACTGAACTGGTAATGTTTTTCCTGTGAAATATTGTTTTGCTATGTCGCTGGTTGAATTGTCGGACGGCTTCAGATGCCAGTTTCAGCACTATTATCAAGAATTCACCGACCCTGTAGACCCATCGGAAAGGTGCAGTCAGCATTCCAGACAGAAGATCTAATATTCTCATTACCACTGCCACCGTGAATCCTTCTTCTCGGACAAGTCTCTCAATTTCTTTTTGCGGTGGAATATCAAATGGTGTTTGGTCTGGTCTTGGACAGTCATTGTTCCCTGTAATTAATTATATTATTGCTGGCTCATTGATTGTACTAGGATAATACTACTTACTATTAAAAGCCTAGCCTATTAACTGAAATATGTACATGATTAACAAGATCAGGAAATCAAACCGTTATGAATAAAACAATTTATGGATTAACACCTAATAAGTATTGTTGAAATCAACTTTTAAATTTCTGAGATCTTGTCATTGAGAACATTTTTTTAACTTATTTTTGTTTAAATCTTTATGTTTTATTTTGATTTGAATTCAATAATTAGATTTTTAAGATGTTAAACTGTCCAAATGAAAAGTTGTTCATATTACTGTATAATGCTTTTAATGTGTTACTTTCAGTAAATAATCTTACAACTCAAAAAAAGTTTTAAAAGATACACATGTATTCAGGGATTATAATTTCTATTATTGTTTGTCTTAAGCCTGGGATTTAAGACAACGTTGTAGTCAGGAATAAGCTAATGTCGGATGTCAACTTCCTTAATGATTATTATGTTTTTTTAAAAAAAATCATGATAGTATTAATTTTGTTAGTTGTAAACTTTATGAAAATGTAGGAAAATTAGACGATTTTGTAATAGATACAAGTAGAAATAATTTTACTGTTCTTTATCAGAATATAAGAAGTTATAAACAAATATTGATGATTTATTAGTAACACTGCAGGGTTTACAAATAAAATTTACATGTATAATTCGAAATGAAGCATCGCTCAGTGATGAAAGTGATTACAACACTTACATGGGTACAATGTGTACCGGTCTTAAAATGGTATCAATCAGTGTGACGTCTTGTTGTCTACATAGATAACGGGTTGTCAGTGTCCACAAGCTTATCTTTGACTTTCCACTGGGAGGACATTCCACTTGCCGTTTATCGCAGTCCGAGTACTACTAGTCTTTCTCATTTCGTAGACGGAATCTTTAACTATTGTCATAACGGTACTCGGAAACGACTGCATATTATAGCAGGCGACACAAATTGCAACATACTTAATGTTTCACAAAATTCGCAAGAAAATCGTTATTTAGATGCCTTAAATGAAGCTGGATTTTTACTTGCATTGGTAAGGCCACTAGACCGTTAAGCAAATACGTGTAAAGATCACTTTTTTGTTAAATTTAACAGACAAATTAATGTTTCTTCATCAGTGTTATGCACTTCTATTACTGATCACTACACAATTTGCCTGGAACTCTTAAGCCAAAGGATTAAACATAAATAAAAAATAGACGGTACTTCGGAATTATATTGGAACAAAATTAGCGAAACATTATTAACACTTCAATATTGGACTAACATAGTCAATGAAAATTATGTTAATTTCATAATTCAGTGAAAATGAATTAAGAAATTGTAAACAAGAACGGTATGTTTTCTCAAAAAACACTAAATTAAAACCCTGGATCACTCGTGGGTTGGTAACATCTACCAATGTAAACAATGTAGATTATGGGTTAATACAGGGAAGTACCCTTGGCCCTCTGCTTTTCATAATTTACATAAACAATATCTCTCGTGTCAAAATTAGAGGGCAATTATTCTTGTTTGCTGATGACACGCCCTTAATATCGACAAGGTGTACGTGGGATGAGGCATATGACCATACATCCAGGGATCTTATGAATTTAAAAAATTGGTTTGATCACAATATTTTGTTGGTAAATGTAGCTTAAACAAACATTCTACCTATATTTTATTATATTCGAGAAGGTGCGTCCCAGGAAGGCTACATTTCTGCGGTGAACCACAGTCTGTGTGACATGCGGCTGTAGCATACAAGTAATTGAGCAGGTGGACCATTACAAGTACTTAGGAGTACTTATAATGACTATAAATTAAGCTGGGTGCCACATATCCAGTATGTTAAGCAAAAGCTACGTAAGTTAGTATATATAAACAGCTTGGTCGGGTTCTCACTCTGGATCACCGTAGGATTGTCTACTTGGCTTACGTACAGTCGGTCCTGGAGTACAGTATCTTGCCTTGGGGAGTCTCTGCAGCTACCCTTGAGCCATTAGTCGTTACGCAAAGAACTATTATCAAAACAGTTGTAAGGAAAACTATAAGGTACCCCTCTATGCAACTTATTGAAGACTTTCTTGTTTTGTATATCAGACAACTTTTCATTAAAACACTAGTACATTACATAAAGAAAAATAAAACACAACTATTTTCAACATATCAACATAGTTACTCAACAAGACACAATATACAGTATGGATATCTTATTACTAAAGTAAAACATAAAATAAACTTGTCAAATTCATACTATCTGGCCCACGTAGTGTATAGAAATCTCCCAGATGAGACAGTGGAAGTGGAGGGTAACCTGTAAATAAGTAACAGTGCTGTCGTGTTTAAACGCTGGCTGAGTGGTTGTTTCGAACCGGTGGGGCGGCTGCTGAGGCACTGATGAGATCCCCGTATACATAAATTTACTGTCGTTAGCAAAAACTTACTATTTTTGTTTGTTTTTTTGTTAATGAGCTATGCTTCACTTTGACAGTTTGGTATTTTATAATAATATCCCAGTGTAAATTGTAATGATTATTGTTGATTACGATGTATTACATTATTGCTTTGTGTATTTATTTTTCTTAAATAAAGTGTGTCGAGTGATACAAACATGTATAAACCACGATATTTATGTTAGGTACGGCACTGGTTGTCTGCTAAACCACGATATTTATGTTAGCTACGGCACTGGTTGTCTGCTAAACCACGATATTTATGTTAGCTACGGCACTGGTCGTTTGCTAAACCACGATATTTATGTTAGGTACGGCACTGGTTGTCTGCTAAACCACGATATTTATGTTAGCTACGGCACTGGTCGTTTGCTAAACCACGATATTTATGTTAGCTACGGCACTGGTCGTCTGATAAACCATGATATTTATGTTAGCTAGGGCACTAGTCGTCTGCTGAACCATGATATTTATGTTAGCTACGGCACTGGTCTTCTGCTCAACCATGATATTTATGTTAGCTACGGCACTGGTCTTCTGCTAAACCATGATATTTATGTTAGCTACGGCACTGGTCGTCTGCTGAACCATGTTATTTATGTTAGCTACGGCACTGGTCGTCTGCTAAACCATGATATTTATGTTAGCTACGGCACTGTTCGTCTGCTGAACCATGATATTTATATTTGCTACGGCACTGGTCGTCTGCTGAACCATGATATTTATGTTAGCTATGGCACTGGTCGTCCGATAAACCATGATATTTATGTTAGCTACGGCACTGGTGGTCTGCTAAACCATAATATTTATGTTAGCTATGGCACTGGTCGTCTGATAAACCATGATATTTAGCCTATGTTAGCTACGGCACTGGTCGTCTGATAAACCATGATATTTATGTTAGCTACAGCACTGGTCATCTGCCGTATATTTTATATAAACCATGATATTTTATGTAACACGTTCACTACTGAAAATGCGCTTATAGGATGTTTCAAATGCTGAAACACTTTATTATTTTTTATGTTTATTTACTTTAATTCCTAAAAATGATAAAAATTCCCTTATGATGGAACATAAACGGAACAAGCTTTTGCTATCTAAGACTTAGGTTAAATTCATTTATGATGATAACAGACCAATTTAAAGTGTAAAATACTAATGGCGTAGTGACCGGCTTGACGGCCGTAAGCATGGTGGGCCTTGCCAATGACTACAAATACACTAAGACGAAAAGTAGCCATGTTAAAATTTCAGACCAGTCGTCCAGGTAGAAACTCGACTTTACGCAAACGGCCACTAGGAGGCACGAGCGCTCGCCCGCCTGCTCCCTGTCTTTCGGAGCAGCGCTCGTAGCGGCTGTTTGCGTAAGCTTCCCTCCCGCTTGTCTGAAAAATTCCCATAAGAACTTTTCGTCTTAGTGTATTTGTAGTCATTGGCCTTGCCCAGCTGCCGGCGCGCCGTTCGGCCGCAGTGAAAGTGAACACATTGTAAAACCAATACATAATATATATATATATATATATATATATACTGGATGTTAAAAAAGTATGGTATTACCTTCAGTTGTTTTGAATGGGTAAATATACAAAATTGAGATTCATTAGATTGCCGTAGAAGGTTTTCATCTATCTTTTGGTGTAGAATGTAATTTATTTCAGTGTAGAGGATGTCTTAACAATGCTTTGTTAACATGCTCATTATTTTAAAGCCTAATTTTTCTTAGTAAGATGCAGCAACTTTAAGGCATTAGGACCTTTAAACTAATCACAAATGGTGACTAGTTAACTTTCTAAGTGGTGATATTTATATATATATATATATATATATATATATATATATATACTGGATGTTAAAAAAGTATGGTATTACCTTCAGTTGTTTTGAATGGGTAAATATACAAAATTGAGATTCATTAGATTGCCGTAGAAGGTTTTCATCTATCTTTTGGTGTAGAATGTAATTTATTTCAGTGTAGAGGATGTCTTAACAATGCTTTGTTAACATGCTCATTATTTTAAAGCCTAATTTTTCTTAGTAAGATGCAGCAACTTTAAGGCATTAGGACCTTTAAACTAATCACAAATGGTGACTAGTTAACTTTCTAAGTGGTGATATTTGAACAGAAATTCGACATATTGTAAAAGCCATTATCGAAGTTGATACGGTACTTGATTAAATAAATAGAACATTATCATTAAAAAATGGTATCTTTATTGACACAATGGTATTAATAACATACCAATAGACTACAGTTGAAATAAAAATAAATAACGAAAAACGCGAAGCCTTGGAAATACCAGATAAATTTGTCAAGGATTTCAAATTCATATATACGAGTATTATTTTAACTGTAGTCTGTTGATATGTTACTGTGACATCGTAAGAATAGTATCTTTTTAAGATAATTGTTCATTTATTACCTCAATAATGATAAATGGCTCTTACAACATGTCGAATTCCCACTAAAACTTCACTGCTTATAAAAGTTAAGCGGTAACCATTTCTGATAGGATAGTTTTTGTGACTTGAAACTTGAAAAAAATAAAAAACTTTTTTACTTGAAACTTACGGCATCTTACTCTTAAAAAATAGGCTTTTAAGTAATTGGTATGTTACCATAGCCTTCCTTTAAACATTTTAAAAATATCCTCCACGAGTACTCTTCTCCAGGTTAAAAGAAATTATATTCTACATCAAAAGATATAAGAAAATGTTCTACGGTCATGTACTAAACATAATTTCTTTTTTATATTTGGACCTATTCAAAAGAACTGAAAGTTGTTCCACACTTTTTCAATACACTGTATATATATATATATATATATATATATATATATATATATATATATATATATATATATATATATATATATATATATATATATATAAAGCAAGGCAACACTGAGTTTTGTTAGTTCGTTACTTACGTGCAGTTTTAGTTGGTTTTAAATTGGGTTTTGAACTGACTTCCGCACAGATAACCTGCAAAATAGTTTTGATACTGTTAATTCTGATAAACTTTCTAAACATAGGACTAATTTATTTCATATACGTAGAGTTGGTAAAATATGGCATACTATTCTGATACAAAAATCATTAATGTATGAATTTCTCAAACCAAAAATGTCTAAAAGAAAGGCGTTATCAACCGGAAATCACACCACTCTGGTTAGCCTAATTATGGAGTTAATTCATTGGCAAAAAACACATACCAACAGACAAAATAAGCTCAAGATATTAAGTAGTTTACATTACCTGTAAAGTGAGAACTGCTAATGTGGAGACCAATGCCTTAAGTATGAGCATGACTCCTTCGTGTAAGTATAGACCTAAAAGTAAAGAATAGATTTAAACTCAAAATAAAATAATCGGGAAATTTTCCTTTGTATCTTTGTTTCAGGATTTTAAAACGGTTCATAGACACTACATTAACATTAAAAAATAATCAGTTTTTTGTAAACACTACTTTGTTTTTACAACAGTCATAACCAATAAGCGGAATAAGTGTTTAAAATTTAAGTGAATCTTTATTTCTGGTTTTGTTCTACAAAAACTTCCTTACTTATATAAAAGGACATTCGCGTTTCTTCATTGTCTGACCACTGTGGCCTACAACCTTGGCGTATATAGTTTCTTTATTGAATAATGCAAATTGACTTCAGAGCGCTCTTGCAGAAAAGTCTGAAACAGTTTGGATTGCTACAACCAATTGCTTGACGATGAAAGCCATTTGCAACTGTTGAAACGCCTTTAAGGCTTGCAATGTTGCCACGTTTCAATTATTCTCTAAATATTAACTACATATTTCAACCTGTAACCATACTTGTATCATATTCAACCTGTTTTGTAAACTACTAGTTTGATACTGTGAATTTTAATGTGAATTGAAACATACTATGATCGTTGACTTTTTATTATCTTTTACATATTTGTTTCTTGTTGTTTACGGATTATTCCTATCCTAATAGTTTATATTTTTCCGATATATTATTGTTTGAACCAACTAAAAGTACATCTTTAAATGGATGTATACCTTAACATGTAATTAACTATTGTCTGTCATAATTAATTACATATTAACTAATTATTAATATGTAATTAATTATGTAGTTAATTATAAACAAACTGTTAATACATTGATGGTCGTATGTCGAAAGCAGTACTCTTGGCAATGCCGCTCGTTAGAGCTACACTGAAATGCCACTAAGCTTGCTCATTCCAAGTCGGGACGTTCGTTTAAAGTATATTCACAAGGAGGTCAATCTTCCTTGTTACCTTAATTCGATTTTTATTCATTCAAACCACACAATGTGAATCATGTACCAACCACTTAAACCTTCTTAACTAAGTTTTTAAATTCTTACAAGGTTTATTTAAAAGTTCTTTTGAGCCCAACAACACGACACTCTTACGTCCAACACTAAAAATTTCACGATGCATGGTGTCAGAAAAAAACATGACATTCAGGGCCTCCGACCACAAGGTAAATATAATCCATACTTCTCTCAAGTTCTATTCCCCTACAAGCACACAGCATAAGTAGCCGACCCAACCACACCACACTCTAACGTCCAACACTTATTTCACGATGCATGGTGTCAGAAATAAGTATGACATTCAGGGCCTCCCAACACAAGGTAAATCTAACCCATACTTTTCTCAAGTTCTAATACCCTACAAGCACACAGCATAAGTAGCCGACCCAACCACACCACACTCTAACGTCCAACACTATATTTCATGATGCAAGGTGTCAGAAATAAGTAAGACATTCAGGGCATCCCATCACAAGGTAAATCTAATCCATACTTCTCACCCACTCTACTAGCACACATCCTAAGTAGCCGACCCAACCACACCACCCACACTCTTACGCCCAACACTATATTTCACGATGCATGGTGTCAGAAATAAGCATAACATTCAGGGCCTCCCACCACATGGTAAATCTAATCCATACTTCTCACCCACTCTACTAGCATACACCTTAAGTAGCCGACCCAACCACACCACACTCTAACGTTCAACACTATATTTCATGATGCATGGTGTCAGAAATAAGTAAGACATTCAGGGCCTCCCACCACATGGTAAATCTAATCCATACTTCTCACCCACTCTACTAGCACACACTTTAAGTAGCCGACCCAATCACACCACACTCTTACGTCCAACACTACAGTTCACGATGCATGGTGTCAGAAATAAGCATAACATTCAGGGCCTCCCACCACATGGTAAATCTAATCCATACTTCTCACCCACTCTACTAGCACACACTTTAAGTAGCCGACCCAACCACACCACACTCTAACGTCCAACACTTATTTCACGATGCATGGTGTCAGAAATAAGTAAGACATTCAGGGCCTCCCACCACATGGTAAATCTAATCCATACTTCTCACCCACTCTACTAGCATACACCTTAAGTAGCCGACCCAATCACACCACACTCTTACGTCCAACACTACAGTTCACGATGCATGGTGTCAGAAATTAGTATGACAATCAGGGCCTCTCACCACAAGGTAAATCTAATCCATACTTCTCACCCACTCTACTAGCACACACTATAAGTAGCCGACCCAACCACACCACACTCTTACGTCCAACACTACAGTTCACGATGCATGGTGTCAGAAATTAGTATGACAATCAGGGCCTCCCACCACAAGGTAAATCTAATCCATACTTCTCATCCACTCTACTAGCACACAGGCTATTATATTATAGCCAAACCATCCTCTCATATTCTTAACAGCTGACAGCCTCTAGTACACTAGTATCATAAACCTCCTGCTACATGCTAGTATTACAATCAACGGCTGATACATCATTCCACACACAAGTAATATCACAGGTGTATCAATACATGACTAACACTTCAACATTAGTATGTTTAATGTAGTTAGTATCGTTTGGTGGTTGTATGGTATTTGAAAGCATACTCTGTAACTATTCACAACATATTTAATAGAACAAATACATAGCTATATTTAGTAGTATATTTATATAAAGCAGCCCTCTTCTACATTTAGTTTACTCCCTAGACACATCTTTCTTCGTGTCGGTTGAAGTTAAAACCTTATATGTGAAGAAGTGCACACGCGCAGCATTAGGCGCGTATCTAATGACATTTCCAATCAATTCAGAGTTAAACATGCATGTGCACCTTTACACAGATCTAAACACGACGTTCAGGATTGCATATGAGTGTTTGTTTGTGCAACAGTTGCAGCTAAAATCGTTGGAAAATTTAGTGTGAGTGTGTAATTTTATAACGATGAAAAGTGGCCTATATGTTAGATTTTATAAAATTTCCGTTTCAAAATGGCAGCTGTTATTGGTGAATGTTTAAAATTAGCAATTGTAATAGTTAAATGGTCTGAGATATAATGGAACATTAAAAATCTAAAGTTATAGTTATTTAATTCCTGATCTTGAAACTTTCATCATATTCGATATTTGCAAAGACCCTAGTGGATTTCAAGTCGTGAACCGTAAGCTAGGGCCATGTACGGTATGATTTCTGGTTGGCATAATCCTTTTACAAAACTCAGCCCCCTCCCCCCTACTGAAATGATAGGTTCAGATCGAGAAATATTTGAAGAATTAAACATTTTTGAATATTTAATACCTGACCAATTAAATTTTATCAATCGGATTACATGACAATCAGCGAATCTTGCAATTCCCGGTTGCTCAACCAGTTCAAGCCTTCTATACTGAATATACGAGAGAAAGTCAACAAACTAACATTTAAGGAAATTTTATTCTTGACCAGGAAACTTTAATTTAATTTGAAAATCGAGCTACCCCTTTAAGTTATCGATTCTTGACCAGGAAACTTTCATTTAATTTGAAAATCGAGCTACCCCTTTAAGTTATCGACTACAGACTTATTTGTGATCGATATAACGTTTTTGCAGTTGTAAGCCTGGTTCATGAGCTAATGGTTAAGTATATAGAATACTTTTACTCAACTAACACTTTAGACAACTTCAATAGGCCCTACTGACTATGAAACGTTTAATACATTTCAAATTTGATCAGACATTTGACGTTATAGCTAAAAACACAAGCTATTTACGGCTACAATTGTTCAAGGCTGCCATCTTGTTTGTTTGGGTTTCTAAACAAGAACTAGAGTGCTAATTTGATGGGGTTGAATGGCACGACACTCCTCATGTTTTACAATTTGGGATACATTGTGTAACTATATTTTATTTAATATAATATCAGTAAATGCGTAATACATTAATTACAACGTAGCTGCTAGTTTCCTTAAAATTGTAGTTTAGTTTTTAAGCAAATCAAAATGCGTAGTGTTTTATTTTCTAATAAGTCCATAATTGCATGTAATTTCTTCAGTAAACTAAAAACGATTCAAAATGGGCAGTATTAAATAAAATAGTTTTGAATATCTTATAACTAAAAAATATAGTTTTAATTTTAAAACTAGAAAATAATTTTAATTCACTGAAATACTGAACGTTGGAATATTCAGTAAAGTACAACTTTGTCTTAGATTGTTATTTATACTATTTGCAACTTTAACCAACACAGAGTTTCGTTAGATGTGAAATTCCTCGGCAAACTTAACCTATTTACGGTAAAACTAACCAAACACTTTCGATCCAATTATATTTTATTCTGATTACTTATATATGAAACGCATACACAAATAGTTGTGCGCATTTACGAGTGTGAGATGAGTGTGGTTGACCTGTGTAGTATGGTTACTGAGTCATTTACGCTCAAAGGAACTAAGGGAACGTGGAATCTGAATCACGTAGTATTAGTCTGATTTTCAGCTAATTGACAAGCACGACACTCGGTCCTCTTATCTAGACAACACGGTCACCCCATACCATTGAGCGAGCACCATGCCATATCTCCACAACACTCTGTGTAGCTGGGTTATAGTGCGCGCTACTACAGACAACACGGACATCCCATACTTCATTAGTAGTTAGCAACCATTGAGCGAGCACCATGCCATATCTACACAACACTCTGTGTAGCTGAGTTATAGTGCGCGCTACTACAGACAACACGGACACCCCATACCATTGAGCGAGCACCATGCCATATCTCCACAACACTCTGTGTAGCTGGGTTATAGAGCGCGCTACTACAGACAACACGGATACCCCATACCATTGAGCGAGCACCATGCCATATCTCCACAACACTCTGTGTAGCTGGGTTATAGAGCGCGCTACTACAGACAACACGGACATCCCATACCATTGAGCGAGCACCATGCCATATCTCCACAACACTCTGTGTAGCTGGGTTATAGAGCGCGCTACTACAGACAACACGGACACCCCATACCATTGAGCGAGCACCATGCCATATCTCCACAACACTCTGTGTAGCTGGGTTATAGTGCGCGCTACTACAGACAACACGGACACCCCATACCATTAAGCGAGCACCATGCTATATCTCCACAACACTCTGTGTAGCTGGGTTATAGAGCGCGCTACTACAGACAACACGGACACCCCATACCATTGAGCGAGCACCATGCCATATCTCCACAACACTCTGTGTAGCTGGGTTATAGTGCGCGCTACTACAGACAACACGGACACCCCATACCATTGAGCGAGCACCATGCCATATCTCCACAACACTCTGTGTAGCTGGGTTATAGAGCGCGCTACTACAGACAACACGGACACCCCATACCATTGAGCGAGCACCATGCCATATCTCCACAACACTCTGTGTAGCTGGGTTATAGTGCGCGCTACTACAGACAACACGGACACCCCATACCATTAAGCGAGCACCATGCTATATCTCCACAACACTCTGTGTAGCTGGGTTATAGAGCGCGCTACTACAGACAATACGGTCACCCCATACTTCTTTAGTAGTTTGCAACCATTGAGCGAGCACCATGCCATATCTCCACAACACTCTGTGTAGCTGGTTATAGAGCGCGCTACTACAGACAATACGGTCACCCCATACTTCTTTAGTAGTTTGCAACCATTGAGCGAGCACCATGCCATATCTACACAACACTCTGTGTAGCTGAGTTATAGAGCGCGCTACTACAGACAACACGGACACCCCATACTTCATTAGTAGTTTGCAACCATTGAGCGAGCACCATGCCATATCTCCACAACACTCTGTGTAGCTGGGTTTTAGAGCGCGCTACTACAGACTACACGGACACCCCATACTTCATTAGTAGTTTGCAACCATTGAGCGAGCACCATGCCATATCTCCACAACACTCTGTGTAGCTGGGTTTTAGAGCGCGCTACTACAGACAACACGGACACCCCATACTTCATTAGTAGTTTGCAACCATTGAGCGAGCACCATGCCATATCTACACAACACTCTGTGTAGCTGGGTTATAGAGCGCGCTACTACAGACAACAGGGACATCCCATACTTCTTTAGTAGTTTGCAACCATTGAGCGAGCACCATGCCATATCTACACAACACTCTGTGTAGCTGGGTTATAGAGCGCGCTACTACAGACAACACGGACACCCCATACCATTGAGCGAGCACCATGCCATATCTACACAACACTCTGTGTAGCTGGGTTATAGAGCGCGCTACTACAGACAACACAGACACCCCATACTTCTTTAGTAGTTTGCAACCATTGAGCGAGCACCATGCCATATCTACACAACACTCTGTTTAGCTGGGTTATAGAGCGCGCTACTACAGACAACACGGACACCCCATACTTCATTAGTAGTTTGCAACCATTGAGCGAGCACCATGCCATATCTCCACAACAGTCTGTGTAGCTGGGTTATAGAGCGCGCTACTACAGACAACACGGACACCCCATACTTCTTTAGTAGTTTGCAACCATTAAACGAGCACCATGCCATATCTCCACAACAGTCTGTGTAGCTGGGTTATAGAGCGCGCTACTACAGACAACACGGACACCCCATACTTCTTTAGTAGTTTGCAACCATTAAACGAGCACCATGCCATATCTCCACAACAGTCTGTGTAGCTGGGTTATAGAGCGCGCTACTACAGACAACACAGACACCCCATACTTCTTTAGTAGTTTGCAACCATTGAGCGAGCACCATGCCATATCTACACAACACTCTGTTTAGCTGGGTTATAGAGCGCGCTACTACAGACAACACGGACACCCCATACCATTGAGCGAGCACCATGCCATATCTCCACAACACTCTGTGTAGCTGGGTTATAGTGCGCGCTACTACAGACAACACGGACACCCCATACCATTGAGCGAGCACCATGCCATATCTCCACAACACTCTGTGTAGCTGGGTTATAGAGCGCGCTACTACAGACAACACGGACACCCCATACCATTGAGCGAGCACCATGCCATATCTCCACAACACTCTGTGTAGCTGGGTTATAGAGCGCGCTACTACAGACAATACGGTCACCCCATACTTCTTTAGTAGTTTGCAACCATTGAGCGAGCACCATGCCATATCTCCACAACACTCTGTGTAGCTGGTTATAGAGCGCGCTACTACAGACAATACGGTCACCCCATACTTCTTTAGTAGTTTGCAACCATTGAGCGAGCACCATGCCATATCTACACAACACTCTGTGTAGCTGAGTTATAGAGCGCGCTACTACAGACAACACGGACACCCCATACTTCATTAGTAGTTTGCAACCATTGAGCGAGCACCATGCCATACCTCCACAACACTCTGTGTAGCTGGGTTTTAGAGCGCGCTACTACAGACTACACGGACACCCCATACTTCATTAGTAGTTTGCAACCATTGAGCGAGCACCATGCCATATCTCCACAACACTCTGTGTAGCTGGGTTTTAGAGCGCGCTACTACAGACAACACGGACACCCCATACTTCATTAGTAGTTTGCAACCATTGAGCGAGCACCATGCCATATCTACACAACACTCTGTGTAGCTGGGTTATAGAGCGCGCTACTACAGACAACAGGGACATCCCATACTTCTTTAGTAGTTTGCAACCATTGAGCGAGCACCATGCCATATCTACACAACACTCTGTGTAGCTGGGTTATAGAGCGCGCTACTACAGACAACACGGACACCCCATACCATTGAGCGAGCACCATGCCATATCTCCACAACACTCTGTGTAGCTGGGTTATAGAGCGCGCTACTACAGACAACAGGGACATCCCATACTTCTTTAGTAGTTTGCAACCATTGAGCGAGCACCATGCCATATCTACACAACACTCTGTGTAGCTGGGTTATAGAGCGCGCTACTACAGACAACACAGACACCCCATACTTCTTTAGTAGTTTGCAACCATTGAGCGAGCACCATGCCATATCTACACAACACTCTGTTTAGCTGGGTTATAGAGCGCGCTACTACAGACAACACGGACACCCCATACTTCATTAGTAGTTTGCAACCATTGAGCGAGCACCATGCCATATCTCCACAACAGTCTGTGTAGCTGGGTTATAGAGCGCGCTACTACAGACAACACGGACACCCCATACTTCTTTAGTAGTTTGCAACCATTAAACGAGCACCATGCCATATCTCCACAACAGTCTGTGTAGCTGGGTTATAGAGCGCGCTACTACAGACAACACGGACACCCCATACTTCTTTAGTAGTTTGCAACCATTAAACGAGCACCATGCCATATCTCCACAACAGTCTGTGTAGCTGGGTTATAGAGCGCGCTACTACAGACAACACGGACACCCCATACTTCATTAGTAGTTTGCAACCATTGAGCGAGCACCATGCCATATCTCCACAACAGTCTGTGTAGCTGGGTTATAGAGCGCGCTACTACAGACAACACGGACACCCCATACTTCTTTAGTAGTTTGCAACCATTGAGCGAGCACCATGCCATATCTCCACAACACTCTGTGTAGCTGAGTTATAGTGCGTGCTACTACAGACGACAATTATTGTAATTTAAAAAAAATCTATAGGGCACTTATTTCTCCAGATGGCGATAAGCGTTATCAGTTTAATGGACGTTCGTATTATATTGTGAATCGTGAGTTGAATCATAAGGTTATTTATTAAGAGTATTTCCAGAATTTATTAATGGAGTGTCACAAATAATGTGGTGTTTTTGTTTGTATGTATATTGAATATTTTTGTATCATTACTTTTATGGATAGTTTAACTCAGGCTAGACCATAATATTATATATGTCAGTATATGGTCAGTAGGAAAGATTTTTTTTACAATTCCGTTAACTCCACTGAATAGCCAATATTTATATTATTTCACGGAAGAGTTCTCAACATAAGAAACGTTGTAACATCTTCTATTTATTGATTGATTAACGTTGTATTTCATATCACTATTTATACAGCTGTATGGATATACAGTACTTTTCGAGTAGTATGAATAGGGCACTGAATAGTATATCTTATGCATTAAGTGAATATTCTGATATTTTGTTTGACATTAATATTGTGTTATTTGTTTAAATACTTAGTTTTTTGAGTCGTTTGGGTTTTCTGTTTGCATTAATTATAGGGGGAATTGACTATTATTGTGCCAATTACTAAATGTGTGAAGTATATATTACAAATTAAAGCCATTTTAACCTCATTATCAAATTCCAATCCTAAGGTAAAATTAAGTAAAAATGTATTTGACTCTAGTTTATTATTTAAAGGTCATAAATAGCCCTGAAGACATATTACTTGTGTAAACTTATTCATAGCCTAGCAAACATTGATCGATAATTTGAAAAAAAAATCAACTAGGAAAAGTAACTCACTAAATGAACAAAACACACATCGTTGACACGTTGCCACTACCGAACTCGACAGTAATAGATCAGATAGTGTTGTCAGATGCTGTCAAGGCTTCCACATGACGACTCACTGATATGACGAAGTAATGACCATTTTACATGGAACTGCGCAACAGACTGGCTTGTTTTAAATACATTTGACAAGATTCAATTACAAGATTTAATGTTTGTAATCTTCAGATATAATGTACAATTCTAATGCAGTCAAGTTGGCCATTGTGCAACAGCACCGACAAGATTCAATATATTTTGGACTCACATTCTTGAATCTCAACCCATCCATCGTGTTTGGGAAGAGGCAAATAATAACTGAGGGGGTCAGTCCATTTTTTTATGGGGGATGGCCCACACAGAGCGCTGGCAATCTGTTGGCTGGGTCTCCTATCCACCCTGGGCTCTTTTGAAGTGCTTTACACAGGGGTTTATGAGAATATGTTATGTTATTAGCCTTCAATCTGATAAAAAAGTTCCAATTGTATGTATTTGTGACTCAAAGCACCATAGGGTTTATGTTACAATTACCCAAGGTGTGAATTGCTAAAGATTTCATTTCTTCCATGATATTTTACCCAAGATATCAAACGGTGCAATAAAATACTGAAGAAGCTAATTTGAGAGCCTGCAGGCTGAAGTATAAAACACAATATCGTAAATTACTATCATAGCACCAAAGGTTTAAATTACCATGGGATCTAATCTGCATGTCTGAAGCATCAAGTAATTTAATTTTCCAACGCTTCTAATTTGTGAGGTTGATGGCTGAAACCCCAAACCATTATCTCGCCGAGGGATCTGATTTGTGAGGCAATAGGCTGAATCCGAAATTAGTTTTTATATCAATTAATCTATATTATATTAGAGTCCAATGAATGAAGTATCGATTTATTTTAATTAAATAGCAGACAGTTAGTAGGCCTACATCATTAAAACAGGAAGAAAATAAGTTTTTTTCCAACATTAGTTTTAGTTTTGTCATTGATTATCTACTGATTTATCAGGAGAGCCAGCGGTCCAAGTAATAACTAAGGTCTAAGTAATAACCAGGGTTACAGCAGCGCAGGTTCCAATCCGGGCCTCGACAATTAGATTTTATCAATAATAGTATTCACACTGTACTGTACTTGTGTCCCCCTTACACTGTCTGATAAGTTGCCCACAGATCAATAATCTATGGGGAATGGGTAGAATAAGAATGAAGAAGATATTGACCTTTCCTTAAAAAATAAAACAAAAATATATATAATAGGATATAAGTATACATGCGCATTTACAATCTTGTACGTTTAAAAAGGGGGGGGGGTCACTTCTTGTAGTCTATCTTTATAAAGGTAAGTGTTATCCATTTGCACAAAATAGACTAGGAAACACGTGGCTGTAAACTCAACATCTCTACAGAAATTGTCATAGGTATACAGTCCGCACATGAAGTAACTTACTTGTTGAGAATTACTTATGTTTCAGGCACACAGTCCACACATGAAGTAACTTACTTATTGAGATTTACTTATGTTTCAGGCACACAGTCCGCACATGAAGTAACTTACTTGTTGAGAATTACTTTTGTTTCAGGCACACAGTCCGCATATGAAGTAACTTACTTGTTGAGAATTACTTATGTTTCAGGCACACAGTCCGCATATGAAGTAACTTACTTATTGAGATTTACTTATGTTTCAGGCACACAGTCCGCACATGAAGTAACTTACTTGTTGAGAATTACTTATGTTTCAGGCACACACGCATATGAATTACTTACTAGTTGAGAATTACTTATGTTTCAGGCACACAGTCCACACATGAAGTAACTTACTTATTGAGATTTACTTATATTTCAGGCATACAGTCCGCACATGAAGTAACTTACTAGTTGAGAATTACTTATGTTTCAGGCACACAGTCTGCACATCAAGTAACTTACTTGTTGAGAATTACTTATATTTCAGGCACACATTCCGCACATGAAGTAATTTACTTGTTGAGCATTATTTATGTTTCAGGCTCACAGTCCGCACATGAAGTAAATTACTTGTTGAGAATTACTTATGTTTCAGACACACAGTCCACACATGAAGTAACTTACTTGTTGAGAATTACTTATGTTTCAGGCACACAGTCCGCATATGAAGTAACTTACTTTTTAAGAATTACTTTTGTTTGTATAGATGTGATGTTAGAGAGGACCACTTTCGCCTTATTAATTATTAGGTCAAAGACGAATATTTAACATTATACAAAGACTATTGTGTTGCAAAGGCATTTAAACTTAGATGATCGCGATCTAAAATGTTGGCCTTTGGGCCAGGTATGGTATATTATATCCTAAAGAAAATAATATGTAACTCTATATGGCTATTTGACATTTTTTTCTTAAGATACGCACAAATTGTATTGGGCACATTCTTCGATGTCAAAAATAAATCACTCTGTAACTACTATTGCATAATTATGCAATCCTTCAGAATACTGTACTATTATTGACATTTAATAATTTAAATCTATTTACTACTGACTATGCATTTATTTTTAGTTTTCCATAGAAAGAATTAAATTTAAAAAAAAGCTGGTGCTACCGACCGCGCATGGCTCCCCACTGACTTAGTTGGCAAACAGAGAGGTCTACGGTTTTATGACGACGACTAGTAGAATCCATCTCCTGTCACCAAATTTACCGTTAATTTGTGATCTTATTTAGTTGTCTTTTAAGATTTTCTCAAACATCATTTTTCGTTTTTACTTCACTTGCATCATATTTTGATTAAAAATCAATAATTTTATGACTGCTGTTATTTTGGAAAGTAAAATAAAGTATATTGTTAAATAAACATTGTTGATAGTGAATAATAAAATAATAATATATTCGAACTATTTTATTTAACACGCCATAAATAATGATAAATATTTTAGACCCTACTAATTTTGTTGTTGTTGATATTTAGTAAATAAAAATCCACAGTTTATTGCAAATATGTAACTTTTAAACTTTGTAAAATACTAATACATGTGTGTTCCATAGAATTAGGCGCAGATAATAATATATACTTGGTAATTTAAAAAAATGTAACTCCTTGTATAGAAAACAAAAAATAAATGCATAGGCAGTAGTAAATAGATTTAGATTATTAACTGTCATATTAAAGGTTGGCATAATTTTGTTATAATAGATATTTTATGAAATAAAATTTAAAATATTTAAACTGTAGAAAACCATACAAATATAGAGATTAGGACTGATAAGTCCCCTCCTTAGACTTAATCATTACGTGTTTTTAGCAAAGCTTTATATTGTAACCTTTTTCCATTCCAGTAAAACTACTAATTAGCGGTTGGTTTTTAAATTGGCATAGCCTAAATTATTTCAAAATTACAAAGGTAATCATAATGATTAACAATAATACAGTTTTTACTTTTTTGCAGTATTTCCATTCTAAGAATGGCCCTTTTTACCACACTTTTTATCCATAACTTTTCATTTATTACAATCTACTTGTTTCAGTAATATATAACACACACACACACACACACACACAGTGAACTGTACTTAAATTAAAATTGTATATCAGAATGTAAATAAAATTCATAATCGGCTAGGTATCAAAGGACACTACTAGAGAAGTCTTGCGTGTACATGATGGATGGTAGTCAAGATTCAGATGTTTTGTAGGGAAGAGAAATGAGTTTCAGTTAGCTGAAAATCAAACAACACTACGTGGTTCAGATTCCACGTAAAGCTGTAGTTCCCTTAGTTAACCTAGCTCTTTCTGGGGATCGGTCGACCTTAGTTAGTAACAATGACTACACTCGTTTATCTACACTCATCACACTCATTCGCCCCTCATATTCACCCATATCCTGATGATCGGCCTAATGAATAATGAATTTAAATAGTAAACAAGAATATCGACTCTCACTAAACTATCGATTATCAAGTATTAGATCATTCCATATCGATCAGTTTTGTTTGATTGTTCAGAAAACATATTTGAATCAACAATCAGGTTTTATTACAGTCCCAATATATCAATGACAGTTTTTTGAGTATACACAAAGATACAGTGATGATCGTGCGATTCCGATCATTTAACGGATGAAGAACAGGCAACTTGCAGTAATAATCATCTCCAATGTACAAAAATCCAAAAATCGACATGGACGGCCACAAGTGTCAAGAAAAGGCCAGAACTAGAATTACAAGCCCATGTTGTAGCAGAATTAGGATTGCAAGTGTTGGTGAAGAAGATCAAGATCCAACATTAAACAACCTAAAAACATTTCTGAGAAAATGTTTGATAATGAAGGAGAATTTGATATGAAAGGATTATTAAACTTGTGGAAGCTGTTATGATATGAGAAGATAAAGGATCGACTCTAACGGAAGAAATCAAGGAAGTGAAGAAAGTTACTTCACCATTGACAAATCAAGGAAGTGAAGAAAGTTACTTCACCATTGACAAATCAAGGAAGTGAAGAAAGTTACTTCACCATTGACAAATCAAGGAAGTGAAGAAAGTTACTTCACCATTGACAAATCAAGGAAGTGGAGAAAGTTACTTCACCATTGACAAATCAAGGAAGTGAAGAAAGTGTCTTCACCATTGACAAACCATTTTTAAGATACCATTTTTACGTTTGTGCTTTAACATACAACCAGACATTTCATTTCCCAAATGTCCAGTGATCAAATTATTTTGAGAATGTAATGTGTAGTCACATTGACTTTATGGATGCCCCATAAATAAAGCGCCAAACTTCGGAAATGGTTATATAGGTCAAAATAAGAAAAAATCAAGAATTTTTTTCAAAAACGCTTAGTTTACGAGATATCCGCCATTTTGTTTTTTCAAAAAAGATTTCCGAGTTGCCTCTACCGATGTAAATAAAACTCGCTATGCATTTTAACATAATGGATACCTATTATATGGAAAAAAATCAACTTGATTCAATTTATACTTTTTAAAGTGGCAACCATTTTAAAAGGAAATTGTGGAAAAACTTAATTTTTTAATCAAATTTAGAGCCTTTTAATGAATAATTTCAGTGTTTAATTTGTCATTAAGTTCAAGAAATTAAAGAATCGAAGCATACTTTTATTTTGGGTTTTCTTGAGTAGAGAGTTTTGTTTTCATTATATTTTGCTTTTAATTTTGCTCAATACTTGTTAATTTTGCTTTAATTTGTAATACAATAGTTCAACCAAGTGTCTGTGAAAGTTGAAAACTAATAATGTTATACACTTTGGTGCTTATGGCTGCATGCACAATCCTGCTTCTACTTGAGCATATCACACACATTAGACGCCTACTGTACGTGTAGCTGTACTGGGGTATGTTTGGTGGCAGTTTCATAGATTATTTAGAGATTTTAGAGGGTTTTATAAGTATTTGTATAAGATAATCTGCTTCCTGCTTGTAATACCCCACCTTCCATGAATCCTTGCCGATGACAGTCGGAATTACGGATTCATGTAATTGTCCAAACTCTTTATCCCGAGTAAACAATTACAGAAAACACTTAATCGTCTGTATAGACTTTAACTTTAATTTTTTATCCAAGGATAACAAATTTTTAAAGCTCATAAATTTATATAAAATGCATGGCCCAGAGATACCTATTTTTCAACAGTTAATACTGTTGAAAAATATTAACAGTATTTAGATAATATTATCTAAACAGACAAAACTGTTTAGATAATATCTTTACTAATTTTCACAACAACTCTACTTCTAGTGTTGTAAATCATCATATTAGTGATCATTGTGGACAACTACTTACGTTGAATAATGTAGTTTTAAATAATCCTAAAAATTAATAATATAATAAGTAAGCTTATTACTGGACCTAAAACTATAATAAACGAATATAATGTTAGGTTATTTAAATACTATTTAAACAGAGAATTATGTAATGTATTATTTAATTATAATGTAGATGTGAACGAACATTTTAACTTTTTTATAAGTACCGTACAAAACTATTATAATTTAAGCTTTATTGTAAATAGTAAGATTTGTACAAGTCCAAGATAATTAAATAAGGTCTCCTGGTATACTGAGGAACTGGTACACTGGTGATAAAAACAGATTGCTGCTCTTGTATGAGCTTAGTAACTCAATCGGTAGTTTAAATAAACAAATGTATTATGCAGAAAAATCTAAATGCAGACAAAATTTTAAAGAGGCAAAAAATAAACATAATGTCAGTTTTCTAAATAAAACATAAAATAAGTTCAAGGCCCTGTGAACCTTAATAAAGAAAAATAGGCCTAGTAATATAAAGCCTACCACTAATAATTGTTTTATTACTCCTGAAACTCCTTTTTTGTAAATGTAGTAAATTTTTCCTAGCCTCAACTTGTAAATAATCCTGTAAATAATACTTTTAGTCACTTCTTTTTAACAAAGCTGTACCAATTAATGTAAATAAATTTATTTTTAGCCTAATAACTGAACAAGATTTCTTGGATGCTGTAAAGTCCCTTTCAAGGAAAAGAAGTTTGATTATATTGTAATATCAAACGATCTTCCAAAAGTCATGCAGAACCGATTACTATCATCGTCAGTACTTTAACTGTATTATTCAATAATTGCTTAACTCATGGCGTCTTCCCTAAAGCTTTGAAGAAAACAAAAATCGTCCCTATTTTAAAGAAGGGACCATTTGTGCAATTATAGGCCAATAGCTATTGTACCTATACTATCTAAGGTCTTAGAAATACTTATGTGTAGTCAACTGCTGAAAAATGTTAATGATCATAATATTATATGTAAGGAGCTCTCCACCACACGTGCTCTATTGGACTTAACAAAACAAATTCTTGTTTGTTTTGAGGGAAAGGACTTTCATGCGGTCACTTTTTGTGACCTCAGCAAGGCCTTTGATTTAGTTTATCATAATATAATAATTGAAAAACAAAGCTATTATCTTGTGGGAGGAGTAGCCTTAAGCCTAATCCAGTCTTACCTGTTAGAGAGAGAACAATTTGTATCCATAAATGGTAAAATATCCACCTTTCTTACTGTTAGGAGTGGAGTGCTACAAGGATCTGTCCTTGGGCTTCTACTGTTCTTGATTATGGTTAATAATATATGTACAATGTGCCAGGGAACATTATCCACTATGCATATGATACCACCTACATCTCAAAGCACTCAAATTGCAGCACTAAAAATAATCAAAAAATTTTTTAAAATTGTTTGACTGCAAACGAACTAATTCTGAATGACAATAATCTGCCTGTAAATCCTAAATTCCTTAGGATAGCTCTGGACCCAAGCTTAAATTGGCTACCTTATATAATTGGCCTAAAAAACCCGACTGCCGTCGGGATTCCTGAATTTCTTGCCGACGCCCGTTGGAATTCCTGAATCCTTGCCGATGATCGTCGGAATAGTAATTCGTTTAACAATAACAATAATGACGTCCATCCGACGATGATGTCTTGCAGCTTAGGCTGGAGAGTTGGAATTTGTTTTCCAAACTTATTAGACTGAGTGGATGGATAATTTTATTCGGTCTAGTGAATGAATTTTAGAATTCTTTAAAGTGAGCAATTTAAATCTCATTTTAGTTAAAGAATCTGAAAACTTTGTTTAACTGACCCTGGAGTCGCTGAGCCTATCAGGGAAACATTTACAGATAAATGTAAATGTAACTAAATTAATCGGGCAACAAAAAGTATTTTGCTTACGCCACGAATTAAACGTTACAAATAATAGCTGGTTTCATTCCTCCCTTCCCAATAATCTTCTGGAACTCTATCTTATTTCAACAAACCTAATCTCTTTTGCCACCTAACAATTCCAAGTACCTCAACCACAAAGTTCAGCTTAAAACGATACACATTTATTCTTATAGCAATTATAAATTAATTTATTTACATAATATAAACATTATAATACTATGTACTATACGTCATAATGAAGGTAAATGGTTTATATTAAGCATATGAGAATGCTCATCTAGAATCGTTTTTGGAATAGATAAAAACAGCAGACATAAAATCGACCCTATATTCTATTAAGAAATGTTTTGTAGAATGATGCTTTGTACTAGAATCGATCTTATCTAGTAACATGTGTCTAAAATGGTCGACCTATTTGTTTGACAATGTGTTATGCCGGAGCTCGTCTGTCAACTGAGTTATGTTAGAGACAATCCCATCCAGCAACATGTGTCTAAAAGGGTCGACCTATTTGTTTGACAATGTGTTATGCCGGAGCTCGTCTGTCAACTGCGTTATGTTAAATTCAATCCCATCCAGCAACATGTGTCTAAAAGGGTCGACCTTTTTGTTTGATAATGTGTTATGCCGGAGCTCGTCTGTCAACTGAGTTATGTTAAATTGAATCCCATCCAGCAACATGTGTCTAAAAGGGTCGACCTATTTGTTTGACAATGTGTTATGCCGGAGCTCGTCTGTCAACTGAGTTATGTTAGATTCAAACCCATCCAGCAACATGTGTCTAAAAGGGTCGACCTATTTGTTTGACAATGTGTTATGCCGGAGCTCGTCTGTCAACTGAGTTATGTTAGATTCAATCCCATCCAGCAAAATGTGTCTAAAAGGGTCGACCTATTTGTTTGACCATGTGTTATGCCGGAGCTCGTCTGTCAACTGAGTTATGTTAGATTCAATTCCATCCAGCAACATGTGTCTAAAAGGATCGACCTATTTGTTTGACAATGTGTTATGCCGGAGCTCGTCTGTCAGCTAAGTGCGTGTTGCGACATCTCCTGCCGAGATTTTGTTGAAAACCCGCCATTATGCTTCTACATGAGGCTCCCAGACAGTAAACATTGGAAGGCAAAAAGGCTTTAGTTACATAGACTTCTCTCACATTCTAAAAATACACCTATTTTAAATAATTAAATTAGATATACAACAGTGCTATGATACAATTATTATACTATCTTATTGAGTTGTTATAAACTAAATATAAATGTAGGACCATCTTTAGAATATCATAATTATTGTTTACATTAAAACATCTTTTCATAGATTAAATAAAACATCATGGAATTACAAATTTATGTTAAAAGTACAATTATCAATATTTTTCCTTTATAAAACCGAAAATAATAGAAATTGAGCAGCACTGACAATGGATATTATAGTTTTTAAGTGAAGCAAATAAAATAAATGAGACTGGATAATTCATCATTCAAAATATTATAACATTTCATGATTTTCAACAATCCTTTTGAATAAAAAACTAATAAATAGTTAGTTTGGTAAATCCTTAGTGGTCTACCATGATTTAAAAAGGTATACTTGTGTTTTAATGCATGCAATTAAAAAAAATGTTTATAATAAATTCAAAATTAATGGAAAATATTGAATTTGTACTTCAAATTTCACGTGAAGAAGTAATTTTTAGTCAACACTATTCTTGCAAATCGTTACACAACACGAGTGGGTTATCAAAGCTTAGGTAATTAGTTAGAGATTCAATCAGATTGTTCTAAATGCATTGGTTGGTCAATATTTTAAAACATTTATAACAGGATTCCCTGAGCAATTTGTAAAGGTTGTAAGAAGTTTAAATTGTAAGGAAATGTAATACCAAATTTGCAAAAATTAGATAACAGCATTTTTACAATCCACTATTTAAATGAAAATAGATAAATATGCTGGTTATAAAATGACCTACTAAAAGTACCTGCTCGAGACAGTTGCACCAAGTGGTGGGTGAGATGGAGAACTACTCTTCTCCACTTTTTCATTCCGTTAAAAATCATGGCAACCAGGAAGATGGTAGGCCACGTGCTGTCAGCGTAATAGCAAGCCCCATCTACTACGTCATTAGCAACAGTGATCACTGGTTGGTTTAGTAAACACTAACGAATCAAGGTTAGAATGATTAAATCATTAAATTTAACCATTATTTAGTATTTTAATGAAAAGTCCCCTCGTGTGCGCTTCTAACACCCTCCGGGTCCCATGTAGAAGAGTTGTGCGCTCTGTAACGGGTCCACCAAATTGACGAGTAAATTAAATAAATAAAATAAATATTAAATTGTTTTATTGATAAAAGGAATATATTTAATTAAAGTAATTAATGAATGTTCAAATTATATTCGAGAATCGTTGTGAGTAAATCACCAGCCAGATAGAAAAGCAAGCAGAAATATCTGTCCCAAACAGACGCTTGAAGCCATAAATACATTCCTTTCTTTGTTATCAACTCAGACATGGGCTGGGCTATTCCAGGAAAATATCGCAGTAAACAAGTGTTCGACGGGTCTGGAAGGCACCGGTTGACAACGCAATAATACATTTAGTGCAGAAAAGACTAAATGAGAGCAGCACTTGACGGTGAGGCAGATGATTTTTTTTTGAACTCTAAAACCCAAAACCTATAGTTGTACCGGAAGAGAGAGCAAGAGAGGGGTGATTCGAGCTCAACGGTTTCGAGGTTTGCCTCACCCCATTCGAACTCCCTCAGCCCAAGAAGGAAGACGAACAAGATGTCTTCATCGGCCGACATCTGGCGACCGCATGGCTGAAGCCACATTCAATAGTGAACTTGTTTATATCTAAATACGGTGTGGTGCTTTAAACAAAAGTTTTTCATATAAATATCTAATGTACGTGCGATTTTGAATATTTTAATTAAAGAAGAAACGACCGATATAGAGACTAGTATTGACTGTCACCTCCAACAAAATAACATTATCAGATAAGTTCTAGTAATAAGCTAAGTTAAAAATTATAATTTTCAAAATAACTTTACTTAATAAAATTAATTAAAATTTCAAATTCTTATTGTCATATTATTTAAATGAAATAGAGAAAGTAAATTCAAAGAAGGATCATGTTAATAAAATAATTTTTTAAAAAACAGTCTTGATTTATTGTATTATACAGCTCCACCGAATTATCCACATTTAAACCCTGAAGAAAAAAAATCTCAATTCTAATTAAAATAAAATAATTATCAAATTAAGTAAATAATTCAAAATAATGTAACCACAAAAAGGCGGTAGGTTACAGCTCCTAACACGCTTTGACCCTTGTGCACTTCTAACACGAGCGCTAGTAACACGACACGTCCCTAAACACGCTCCGACTACAAGGGCTGTTCAGACCAGTCTAGAACAAGTGTTTTCCAAATTTTCCAGTCTTTTTAATTACACAGTGTAGCCTCAGGAATAATTTTTTTTATAAATATCAAATAATGACTTATAGCACTCATTTCTTCGGTCTCGGTTAGAGTAATTTTTATCTTCTAGATCCCACAAACACCGGAATACCTTCCACAACTCAATTATTACAACTTTTCTATTTGGTTAGCAAAAGACATAGTAAGAGTGTAGACTTCCAAAATCAAACTGAATGGTTTGGTAAGGGAAGTCGGGCCGACAGCTCTACACACGTACCAACTTGTCGGGCAGGGAGTGGGGCGGTCGGTGGTCGGATGGTTCACCCGACCACCCTTAGGGTAAAAACACAACGCAGCCTGGATGGTTGTGTACTAGCATACTAGCTTACTCGCATACCCGCTGGTAGCCTAAAGGGTTACCTGGTGAGAAGTTGGACATGCACACAACAAGGATCAGTCAGTCGTCTGTTGCCTTTGGCGTGTTCAGTGATGTCTTTTCTGTTAGAAAACTCTGCTGTTAGATTTTTCTCAGTATGTCGAACGAAAATACATTCGACTAAATTAAAGAAGTAGTTTCTCCTAGATAGCAAAAGAACTGGATAAATTGGCACAAATATCCGATAACGCAAGAAGAGAGGCTAGTGTACTTACTACATGTATTTGACATGTATGTTCTATATTTTTTGTATATATTTGTAATAACAGAATATATTCTACAAAGTATGGGTAAATTCACATATTTTATGTAATGTCTGCTTTTGCAATGAAGGAAAGCAGACATTACATAAAATATCTATACCTAATTTTAAAAAGTGTACTCGATGTAGTGACTCACTCACTGACACGAAATGTTAAGGCTCTTCTCAGCATCCTACTCATGTCATGTGTATACTTGCATTAAAGCTCTCGGTCTGAAACCTCCAGGAAAATTCACAAAAGTTTACTTTTTTCACAATAAGACGGTGGCCTTTTTTTACCCCAAAACTGCCCCAATGTATTTCTTATGGGAAAATCGCAAAAACGTCGATTTTATTATCTAACTTGAGAAAAAGCTGGACAAAAATGTTGAAACCTTCACAGTTCTACACGCTTAATAAACGCGTACCTTATTTATGAATTTCAACTTAAAAACTTAAAATTGTTGGGTATCGGGGGCCCAAAAACTGAAATTTTCCATAGTATAAAATTTTAAAAACTGATCTTATCTACTCAAGTGGGGTAGGGTAATAATAATAAAAAAAAAAAAAAAACGCCTAAGAGAGAAATCAAACTATAGGTATTTATATCATAAATCACATTAAAATATTATATTTTGGAAGAGTCAACGTTTACGGGCTCTACCCTCCCTCTCCAAATTGGCAGTCCCAAGGAACACGTGTTGAGAAGGATCCACTGAGTAACTGTAATTAACAAACGAAATGCGCATGCGCGCGTCAAACCATCTCTACTTACTGCTATGTAACAATCGACCTGGCAATTCTTCTCCCTTTGAGCTTATATCACTGCTACCATCCCGGCTACCAGCCAGGCTCCGTCGTGCGCGCGCCCACTAGAACGCATGCTTCAATTATGCATAGCAGCAAGCCAGTAAGCAAAAGCGACCTAGGCTACGAGCAATCTGCCCGGCTCCGTTGTGTCTTTACCCTTAGGTTGGGTCTGACAGAAATCATGATCTAACCGCCCTACACACGTCCCGACCGTAAGGACCGACGTAGTTGGCCCTTGAGTTTGGGCCGACAAATCGGGACGTATGTAGGGCCCTTTAGGGAGCTAAACCATGCTTTTGTATTTCAACTGTACGGTTCGTGTTTATTATTATAATGAGATAAGATGATTGTTATTTGTTTACTGAAGGTCCAATCTAGTGGACTGTAGGTTTTTTGAGTTTTTCAATTTAAAAGTTTTGCTTACTTCACTTGCCAATTACTAACAAAAATCATATAATTTTCCAAAAAATAAAAAAATCACATAATTTCTAGTAGGCAGGTCCATGGTCTACTAGAACAGATCTTCCTCTATTCAACGATATTTTAAGTGTAGCGATACGATCAAAAATAAAGACCGAATCATTGAAATAGGAACCCGTGTTTTGGGGCGTTTTTCGTGGAGGAAACGTCCACCTTAAAGGGACGTGCACACTAGACCGGCACATCACGTACCTGCACTGCACTGCAAAAATCGAAAAGTGCAGGAGAGGATTGTTTCCATATATGGAGCCCCGCACACTAGACCAGCAACTGCACGGACCGACAACTGCACAGACCATCACGGACCTGCAAGTTTGAAAACGATTTTCGAAGGAGAATCCCAACCAGCAAGTTTTGTGACGGTACCTGCTGTGCAGGTGTTGTGTGATGGCCCACCGGCACCGACCTGCACGTACCGTAAAAATCTATCCGTTCGGGCCTAGTCGTTGGCTTTCGTCAACACTCGGCTTGGTGCCTTTGTAATTGAATCATTGCATAAACCACGTGGTAGTCTGTCGGTCTGCATTGTAATGGATGAAAATCAGTTAATTTTATTAGTACATACTTATCCTGAGTTGTGGGATTAAACGAAAATGTCAACTGTCATGATCGGCAGAGGGAGGACCTTCTATGGCGAAAAAGTAGTTTTATATTTCCTTCATAAAATACGCAAAACGCAGATCTTGTTTGTTTTATTAGATTTAAAAAATGACATTTATTTTGGTAGAAAACATTGGCAAGATCGAAATTGTTACCGACTTGCTAAATTTCCAAAAAAATTTTTATTAAATGAATGATAAACACAATTCAATAAATAAGTATTTTTTTTGTAAAGTGTAAACAATTATTATTTAATTTTACTTAGAATGTTTACAATTATGATCAATTTCCTTTATCTGTGTCCAAAAATCCAAACTATTTGTCTTTAGGCTACTATTCATATAAGTTACTATTCATAAAAGTATTCAATTTGTATATGATGATATTAATTTATTTAGGATATAATGAAAGTCTAGTGACTGTAGTTCCGTTATATTACAGAATAACAGAATGGTTAAGTAGCATACAGTATGAATTATGCTGTAAATACTTGTATCATCCTCATAATCATAATTATCTTGATCATCTGAATATTTAGTAATTAATGCATGTTTAAGTCCTAGAAAGTGATACTTCATATGTGAGCATATTCAGTTTTATTAAACTGACGAAAAACAATTGAATAAATGAATTTATTTCAAAAAAAAAAAAAAAAAATGCTTTACATGGTAACAGCTGAAAATTAAATGGCCCTTTTTACCAGTAATGTGGCCATATTTAATTAAAGAACATAACAATATTACAAATATAAAATACTTCATGAGACTAGCTGGAGATCTCACATAAACGCATATAAAATCACTAACTGTTGACATCTGCAACATCTGCAGATAAATAATCATAAAATTAATACCAAGAAATGACAATTAAAAAAATACTGCTACTTAATGAGCAATTTAAAAATGTGCTATGTAAAAACAATATATTAAAAAAAAATGCAATTAAAATAAATGTATGAAATGAAAAGGGCAAGATTTTATATATATATATATATATATATTTATATAAGTTATGTGTGCTTCCGTATGTTAAAGAAAACATGTTTTATAGACCAATTTTGTAAATTGTGCATAGTTTTCTGTTCACGTCATAAAAACAAAAATTTGCTGTTGTTTGAAAGTTTTTTGTTAGCACCGGATACTTCATGATTGGTAAATTTGTAAAGAGATTTATAATGCTTCAAGAGTTTTTAAAAAACAAATACACCATTTTGAAGGTATAAAACTGTCATCCTCAAGTGTTATTTGCTACCTTAGCCTACATTACAAACTATTTAGTAACTAACCATATCAAAATGAGACAATAACATCGTGCTTCTTTGATGGTTGTTTTCCTTTGATATGGTGGAGTTACAAAAATAGTTTTATTATTGTTTCTACCCGATTTCCACGATTTAAAAAAATAATTAATATTAATACCACGATTTGAATTCGTAGACATTTTTAACCGGAAATAAAAATTTTGACAAAACAATTAAAAAATAAGAAAAAACCTGTTTAGCTTTTAACTATTTATAGTACTTTAATCTTATTTAGTTTTCACCCCTAAACACACTCATTTCTTCCTACTTTTTTTAGTTTTAGTATATTTTTCGTATGAGAAATTGTTTTCATAGTCGTGTATAGGAGATAAAACAACACATTGTTAAAATAATACACATAGTTTTAAGGTTTTATTATTATTTTTTTGTCGTGGAAAATTGTTTTGCCGGTGAGCACATTTGTGTGTGCGATGCCTTGCAGCTTTGCAGGTGCGTGCAGTGCAGTGCAGGTACGTGCCGTGCCGGTCTAGTGTGCGGTTGTTTGTTCGGCCGGCTCAGTTTGGCGCTGTAGTTCAACGTGTCGCCGCCAATCCCGGGGGTATGGGTGAACACAGCACTCTTGGTGCGTGTCCGGAGCAGATACGGGAATAACGTCCTCATTTACTGTAATATTTATCAATAGAGATTTGATGTTTTATTATTCTACTTTTTCGGCCGATGATAACTACAAATTTCAACTAAAAATTCGTACAGAAATAATTATTTATAAAATAATAATTGGTTACACTTAAAAAAATACTTTTATTATTATTTTTAAATTAATGTAGTTTGGTTAGTACCACTTGTCCAATACATTCTCAAAATTTGAATAAAATATATCGCACGGTTTGTTAATGAGTTTAGGAACCAAGAAAGGCCAAATCAGCCACTTGCTTTAGGTAGCCATTTATCCATAAAATTGTTTTTGAAATTTCCATCAACACACTTATTACTTGTAATAAGACAAACAATTTTATTCAATCAATTTTCAAAAAATAATTTTCTATCGAACACCCTTAAAAGAAAGGTGGTGTCAACATTTAATTTTTACATAGTTTTTTCTAGTTTTTACATAGTGTTTTTTTCATATCTCTAACGGTTTAAATTGATGGTTTAAATCTAACAGGGATTATGGTGTATGTAGAACATTGTCACCTGTTAACATTTAGACATAACAATTACATTGAACAAACTTATTCTTCATTATTTGAATGAATGTAAAAAGTCATTATTTATGTTGAATCTGGCCTTCGATATTGAAGACGAATTAGTCAATTTGTGAAGAAATTCATGGGGGTATTATCTGTATTTAAATAAACTGTTTACAACAAAGCTAGTTTGTTTCCACTAAGAATGAAAATAAGTAAGGAATATACATACTTTGTATGTATTGGAATGTTGAATCTGATTTTCTATCAATAGAAAAGAATGTGTGAACCATTTGAAACATTGTTGTCATATAAGAGCTGAACAGTGTGTCAGTAGGAACTTTGTTCACAATATTGCTTCAATGTTTTGAATCATTTCAAGTAAACTGGACTTTAATTTTCTCCTAATAAAACCAATGTGTTAAACTGTAATCTATATAAAATTTATATTTAGTTAGTTTAATCTATTTTGCCTTCATCACTTTGCAGTTTTACATATATATAACACAAAAACAATGTTATCGCTCATCATGAAATATCCAGAACTAATGATAACTACAGAGTTTGATGAAATTTGGAGGGAAGTTAGCTTTCGTATCATGGAAACTCATTAAGAAAGAATTTCTAGAAATTCCATTTTTAAGGGCTAGAAACAGCCCCTCAACATTTATTTTTTTCACGAGAGAAACATTAGCATTCATTTAATTTTTAATGCGTTATTTCAAACAGCTGGGAAAAAAACAAAAACACACGCACAAACACGATACAAACGCTTAGCTAGTTTGGTTTTCATTTCGAAATTTTTAAGATAATTTCTACAAACTCTGACATGATTGCACTAGAGTAGACTTATAGGAGTTTATAGACTATATAGCTTTGATATCTAGAAGAACGACAGCAGAATTAGATGGATGGTTTAGAGAACCACGGAAGGAATCGAGGATAAGTGAGCGTAGAGAGCCAGTGCTGGCGACTATTAGTTATATATTTAGTAATTAAGTACAGGTTTCAATTTATTTTGTTCAAGATAAATTTTTCTATAAGATCATTTCAATTGCAACCTTTCAACATTACTCATATAAAAACCAAAAAGTCTGAAAACCAAAAATACATGAAATGGTTTTTATGATTTTTAATAAGTTTATCTTTCAGGCAATATGAAAAGAGAATATCATTTCAATCGCTTGTTCAGGTTTTCAAACAATTTATTTAAGATCAAATTAACAGTCTACATTAAGATAACGATCCAGGTCATAGTTACGTTTTGCTTATATTTTACACATTTAATTTCCTTCTATATTTGATATATTAAGTATTGAATGTTCATAGTAAATCCAGACAACGGATCTACTGAAACCATTGCTAATAAAATATTTAAACTGAGAACACAACTTGAGATAATCTATAATAATAATGTTTATTCTCAAAACTGATTTACAGATATTAAAAATACATTGAATGCCAAATTAGACATATACAATCAAATACAGTTACCACCTGACAGGTTATTATAAGCCAGTACAATGATGGAAGCCTAACCTTTATGTCATAGACATTGACTGACAGGATATTCCTAGAGTTGTTCTTTACTTTTAGTGTTACCGCCTAACAGGTTAATTTAAACCATGTGCAATTATGGAAGCCTAACCTCTATGTCAAAGACATTGTCTGACAGGATGTTCCTAAAGTTGTTCCTTACTTTGGGTATTACCACCTGACAGGTTAATTTAAACCAGTGCAATGATGGAAGCCTAACCTCTATGTCAAAAACATTGACTGACATGATGTTTCTAGAGTTGTTCCTTACTTTGAGTATTACCGCCTGACAGGTTTATTTAAACCATGTGCAATGATGGAGACCTAACCTCAATGTCAATGACATTGACTGACAGGATGTTCCTAGAGTTGTTCCTTACTTTGAATATTACCGCCTGACAGGTTAATTTAAACCGTGTGCAATGATGGAAGGATCAAGCACATTGACTGACATGTTTGTTCCATGAACGTGACAAGGAACGTTCCTAGAGTGGTTCCTTATTTTGAGCACAGGTTTAATATAAACCCAGTGCAATAATGGAAACACAACCTCTATGTAAATGACATATACTGGCAGGGAAGTGCTTTCTTACTTTGAGTGTTACCGCCTGACAGGTTTGCCCAGTGCAATGATGGAATCCCAACCTCTATTTCAAAGACAATGACTGACAGGATGTTCCTAGGGTTATTCCTTACTTTGAGTATTACCGCCTGACAGGTTAATTTAAACCAGTGCAATGATGGAAGCCTAACCTCTATGTCAAAGACATTGATTGACAGGATGTTCCTAGAGTTGTTCCTTACTTTGAGTATTACCGCCTGACAGGTTAATTTAAACCAGTGCAATGATGGAAGCCTAACCTCTATGTCAAAGACATTGACTGACAGGATGTTCCTAGGGTTGTTCCTTACTTTGAGTATTACCGCCTGACAGGTTAATTTAAACCAGTGCAATGATGGAAACCTAACCTCTATGTCAAAGACATTGATTGACAGGATGTTCCTAGAGTTGTTCCTTACTTTGAGTATTACCGCCTGACAGGTTAATTTAAACCAGTGCAATGATGGAAGCCTAACCTCTATGTCAAAGACATTGACTGACAGGATGTTCCTAGAGTTTTTCCTTACTTTGAGTATTACCGCCTGACAGGTTAATTTAAACCAGTGCAATGATGGAAGCCTAACCTCTATGTCAAAGACATTGACTGACAGGCTGTTCCTAGGGTTCTTCCTTACTTTGAGTATTACCGCCTGACAGGTTAATTTAAACCAGTGCAATGATGGAAGCCTAACCTCTATGTCAAAGACATTGACTGACAGGATGTTCCTAGAGTTGTTCCTTACATTGAGTATTACCGCCTGACAGGTTAATTTAAACCAGTGCAATGATGGAAGCCTAACCTCTATGTCAAAGACATTGACTGACAGGATGTTCCTAGGGTTGTTCCTTACTTTGAGTATTACCGCCTGACAGGTTAATTTAAACCAGTGCAATGATGGAAGCCTAACCTCTATGTCAAGGACTTTGATTGACAGGATGTTCCTAGAGTTGTTCCTTACTTTTAGTATTACCGCCTGACAGGTTAATTTAAACCAGTGCAATGATGGAAGCCTAACCTCTATGTCAAAGACATTGACTGACAGGATGATTCTAGAGTTGTTCCTACTTTGGGTATTACCGCCTACAGGTTAATTTAAACCATGTGCAATGATGGAAGCCTTACCTCTATGTCAAAGACATTGACTGAACGGATGATTCTAGAGTTGTTCCTACTTTGAGTATTACCGCCTGACAGATTAATTTAAACCAGTGCAATGATGGAAGCCTGACCTCTATGTCAAAGACATTGACTGACACGATGTTCCTAGAGTTGTTCTTTACTTTGAGTATTACCGCCTGACAGGTTAATTTAAACCAGTGCAATGATGGAAGCCTAACCACTATGTCAAAGACATTGACTGACAGGATGATTCTAGAGTTGTTCCTACTTAGAGTATTACCGCCTGACAGGTTAATTTAAACCATGTGCAATGATGGAAGCCTAACCTCTATGTCAAAGATATTGAATGACTTGATGTTTCTAGAGTTGTTCCTTACTTTGAATATTAACGCCTGACAGGTTAATTTAAACCATGTGCAATGATGGAAGCCTAACCTCAATGTCAAAGACATTGACTGACAGGATGTTCCTAGATTTGTTCCTTACTTTGAGTATTACCGCCTGACAGGTTAATTTAAACCAGTGCAATGATGGAAGCCTAACCTCTATGTCAAAGACATTGACTGACAGGATGTTCCTAGATTTGTTCCTTACTTTGAGTATTACCACCTGACAGGTTTGCCCAGTGCAATGATGGAATCCCAACCTCTATTTCAAAGACAATGACTGACAGGATGTTCCTAGGGTTGTTCCTTACTTTGAGTATTACCGCCTGACAGGTTAATTTAAACCAGTGCAATGATGGAAGCCTAACCTCTATGTCAAAGACATTGATTGACAGGATGTTCCTAGATTTGTTCCTTACTTTGAGTATTACCGCCTGACAGGTTAATTTAAACCAGTGCAATGATGGAAGCCTAACCTCTATGTCAAAGACATTGACTGACAGGATGTTCTTAGGGTTGTTCCTTACTTTGAGTATTACCGCCTGACAGGTTAATTTAAACCAGTGCAATGATGGAAGCCTAACCTCTATGTCAAGGACATTGATTGACAGGATGTTCCTAGAGTTGTTCCTTACTTTTAGTATTACCGCCTGACAGGTTAATTTAAACCAGTGCAATGATGGAAGCCTAACCTCTATGTCAAAGACATTGACTGACATGATGTTTCTAGAGTTGTTCCTTACTTTGAATATTAACGCCTGACAGCTTAATTTAAACAATGTGCAATGATGGAAGCCTAACCTCAATGTCAAAGACATTGACTGACAGGATGTTCCTAGATTTGTTCCTTACTTTGAGTATTACCGCCTGACAGGTTAATTTAAACCAGTGCAATGATGGAAGCCTAACCTCTATGTCAAAGACATTGACTGACAGGATGATTCTAGAGTTGTTTTTACTTTGAGTATTACCGCCTGACAGGTTAATTTAAACCATGTGCAATGATGGAGGCCTAACCTCAATGTCAAAGACATTGACTGACAGGATGTTCCTAGAGTTGTTCCTTACTTTGAATATTACCGCCTGACAGGTTAATTTAAACCATGTGTAATAATTGAAGGATCAAGCACATTGACTGTCATGTTTGTTCCATGAACGTGACAAGGAACGTTCCTAGATTGGCTCCTTATTTTGAGCACAGGTTTA
Source organism: Stictocephala bisonia (assembly GCA_035578905.1). Lineage (NCBI taxonomy): Eukaryota > Metazoa > Arthropoda > Insecta > Hemiptera > Membracidae > Stictocephala > Stictocephala bisonia. The sequence goes on along the minus strand of JAQJVL010000516.1, from coordinate 2,876 downwards.
ATATAAACCCAGTGCGATAATGGAAACCCAACCTCTATGTAAATGACATATAATGGCAGGGAAGTGCTTTCTTACTTTGAGTGTTACCACCTGACAGGTTTGCCCAGTGCAATGATGGAATCCCAACCTCAATATCAAGAACATTGACTGACTGAATGTTCCTAGAGTGGTAGGATGACGAGACACGTATGACAAACGACAACTTACCAATATGTTTTACTCAAGTAACATAACTTACTCCCTTTTCAGCCCACTAACCACACTGACCACTCTGACATTTTGACTGACCTGCTAGCGATTAGTACTCGAATCGCTACTCGATCAATTGCACATTATGGCCAGGTATTATTGTCTGTCCCTAGGATATCTAAACATGATCTTCTGTATGTGTCTATAAAGTCACATCCCCACAGCACGTGCCCAAGTTTGTTTCTTTCGAAATTTTAAAAGCATTAACCCTGCTAATCATTTAGCAGATGCTTGAAATTTGAATGGGTATATAGTTTTATCTGCTAACGATGTTAACATTATGGTTGACAACTTCAATGATATTCTTGTCAATCTATTGGAGAAACATGCCCCCGTTGTAACCAAACGAATAACCAGGCAACCGGCCCCTTGGATCAGTTAATGGCCCAGCGTGCTCTATGCAGAGGAAATTTAAGAGGATTAAGGACCTCATTGATAGAAATGTTTATAAATATCTACGAAATAGAGTTAAACAAGAAATGCGAAATTCAAGAGCTAGGTACATTTGGGTGGTTAATAAATCATCTACTGAACGCTGGCGTATGATTAAGAAGTTGGGGATGTCCAGGATTAAACCTGTTATCTCGTCAATCTTGAACAAATCACTTGCAACCTCAATATTCCCATCTGCCTGGAAATCAGCGATTGTTCAGCCAGATTTCCATCTTCCCCATCTTATCTGCACTCTCTAAATGTCTTAAGAGGATTGTTCACCGACAAGTATGTAATTATCTTTCTAGTAATGACCTTCTTAGTAAGTTTCAGTCAGGTTTTCGCAGAAATCACAGTACCACCACTGCACTGCTATATATCACTGAGGATATTCGGAAAGCGATATACAACAGACAAGTTACGTTACTCACTCCATTTGATTTTTCTAAAGCGTTCGATTGTGTCCATCATCTACTGCTCAAAGTCAAACTTTCTCATCCTGGTTTTTCGTCTGACAGTATTTCCTAGTTTGAGTCCTATTTGACTGGCAGGCGTCAGCGTGTACATGTGAATAACGAATAATCTAGTTGGGGAAGTGTAACCAAAGGTGTCCCTCAGGGCTCTGTACTTGGACCTCTACTGTTTACTTTGTACATCAATGACTTGTCCAACAGCATTTCTTACTGTAAATATCACCTTTATGCTGACAACTTACAAATATATTCTCACGTTGTCTTAAATGAAGGGGTTAAAAAAACATTAATTCTAACATTAAACCTATTGGTGAGTGGGTGTTCAGACACAGCTTAAAACTGAATGACAATAAGACTCAACCTATTATTATTGGACATAACAGACTGATGGCACAGATTGATCTTGATACAGTACCCCGTATCTTAATTGATAATAATTCACTTAACTAATGTGACAAAGTTAAGAACTTGGGAATCCTTATGAATACTACACTTAAATAGTCTGATCATGTATAGGATTTTTGCTGGTATTCACACTCTTAAGAGATGTTATAACTGTTTACCTTTAGATGTTAAGATTATGCTAGTGAAAACTCTTGTGTTTCCCATTTTAACTACTGCGACGTTGTCATCAATGACATGCCTACCCATATTTCAGATAAACTTCAACGAGCGCAAAACTACTGTCTACGTTATATTTTCAATCTCTGTCGAGATGAACATATCACTCCTTACTTCAGACATTTAAATTTACTGAAGTTACTCTAGTATAGAAAGATAACAATTTTATCTTCACTGTACAATTTTCTTCAATGATGGAAGCCCAACCACAACGTCAAAGACATTGACTTACGGCAGAGTACTTCCTTACTTTAAGAGTTACCGTCTGACAGGTTTAATATAAACACAGTGCAATGTTGGAAGACCTACCTAAATGACAAAGACTGGTGGGAGAGTGCTTTCGTTATTCGAGTGTTACTGCCTGACAGGTTAAACATAAACCTAGTGCAATGATGGAAGCCAAACCTCAAGTTTAAAGACATTGATTGACGGAAAGTGCTCCCTTACTTTTAATGTTACCACCTGACAGGTTTCATATAAATCCAGTGCGATGTTGGAAGCCCAACCTAAATGTCAAACATATTGACTGGCAGGACATTTTTAGAGTGGTTCTTTATTTTGAGTGTTACTGCCTGACAGGTTTAATATAAGCACACTGCAATGTTGGAAGCCCAAGCCAACAAAGATATTGACTGCAAGGAGAGTACTGTCTTACTTTGAGTGTTACCGCCTGGCAGATTTAATATAAACCCAGTGCAATGATGGGAGCCCAACCTCAATTTTAAAGACATTGACTGGTGGGAGAGCGCTTTCCTAATTCCAGTTGTACCGTTTGATAGGTTGAATATAAACCCTGTGCAATGATGGAAGACCAAACTCAATTTCCAAGACATTGACTGGCGGGAGAATGCTTCTTTACTGTCTGATAGTTATATTACAAACCCAGTGCAATGATGGAAGCCCATCCTCAATGTCACAGACATTGACTGACAGGATGTTCCTAGAGTGGTTCATTACTTTGAGTTTTCCGTCTGACAGATTAATATAAACCCAGTGCAATGATGGAAGCCCAACCCCTATGTCAAAGACATTGACTGATATGATGTTCCTAGAGTGGTTCCTTACTTTGAGTGTTACCGTCTGACAAGTTAATTTAAACCA
>JAQJVL010000515.1:530000-624671 GCA_035578905.1 Stictocephala bisonia | reverse complement strand
ATATAAAACATTTATCGTATACAAGAAGCAAATTGCAATAAACAAAATAATATTAATAAATATATAGTCCTAATTAAATAAATAAAACTGTCAACATAATAGAAGTAGAAATGTGGATTTCTTGTTTATATAAGCTCTCTGAAGCAAAAAGTATAATATCAGTCAGAAGGATTAGAAGCGTTGATCTTCGGTAGGTGAAACATGTACGGTGCTGACTATGCCACTACAACTGATAACAATCTTCTTCCGAAGGATGTGCAAGTAGTGAGCCGCTCCAGAGTACGTCAACGTGAGGGTGGACTGCGATAGTACGAGTATTTGTTGCACCTACTAAACTTTGAAGGCTATGACAGTTACACTACTCACGTTTCTGATACCACAAACTGTTCAACCCAATTTTCTAACAGCAAATTGATACGTATGGAACAATCGTTTCTCCAATAAAATGTTGCATACAGCTGTAAAACTGTTTAAAACAAATAATGACTGGGAAATTCCTCTACCTGCTTAGTTTAACAAAAGTTAGATTCTTTTAAAGCAACCTTATCACGAGGAAAACTGGAATCCATTATCTGTTTACTCTCTAGACCGGGTATGTGTATAAGCTATTCAGTTCTGTAGCATCATGGAGTTAACTACAAGAAAATATGCAGAAATGCATTTTGTTTATGGATGTTGCAACGGCAATGGACTTGCTGCGCAAAGAGAGTACGTTTAGGGTACCCAGATTGAAAAGCTTCCAGCCCAGAGGTGTTTACTAGACTTCACCAGAGGTTAGTGGAAAGTGGAAAAGTTCAAAGAAAGTCTTCTGAGGTAGGTCCAGTTAATTATGATGTAGGTGTTGAAGAATTGATTCTAAATACCTTTCAAGAAAAACCAAAGAGTAGTAGTAGTAGGACAATTGCGGCTCAACTAAATGTTTCACAGTGGAAAGTGTTGGATATTCTTCATAGAAACAAGTTTCATCCATACCACTTCACGCATGTACAAGCACTTTAAGCTCAAGACTTCGCTCCTCGTGTTCAGTTCTGTAGATGGTTGCTCAATAGCGATATTGAGCAGTATCATTTCTTCAAAAAGATCCTTTGGACAGATGAAGCCATATTTACAAGACAAGGAATCTTTAATACACATAATTTGCACATGTGGGCGGAAGAAAACCCAAGAGCAACCAAAGAACGATCTTTTCAAAGGAGATTTCACATTATGGTATGGGTTGGGGTAGTAGGTGAAACGCTTATTGGCCCACATTTTTTCGAGGGAAACTTTAACGGGGAACGACGCTTTTTGGACTTTTTACAGCACAGTCTCCCTTTACTGCTAAACCATCTCAACCAAGAAAAAAGAGACAGTCTCATTTTCCAACAAGATGGAGCTACACTGCATTTCACCACAGAAGTGCGTCACTGGTTGACGCTCAATTATCCTACATGGATTGGACAGGGTGGGACCGTACCGTGGCCAGCTAGATCGTCGGACCTTAGTCCCATGGATTTCTGTGTATGGGGATGGATGAAACAAAAAGTCTATTCTGCTCCTATCAACACAGAACAAGAACTGAGGGAGAGAATAACTGCGGCTACTAAAGTAGTGCGCCAAGAAATCTCCACAAAAGTGACAGTTCAACAAATGCGCAAGAGAGCACGGACCTGCATCAGAAATGGAGGAAGGCAGTTTGAACAACATTTGTAAATCTTGTTCTTTTAAGTTGACCTTTTTTTCAATTAATTATTTTTACGAATGTAATTAGTATGTCTTAATATTATGTCAAATCAAAGTATTATAATCTTTCTTGTAATAAATAGTCAAAGCTTCAAGTTTTCAGCAAACTGTGTTTTAATTCAGTTTCACCTAACGTTTTCGATGACGAAACAAAATAATTAAAATCACAATTATACCATTGAAAAGAAAATTAAATTTTGCAGTTTTCTGTATGTTTTGACACATTATGTCCGTTACCATAATTTAGTAACTACGCGTAAAACATTGTTTAAAATTTTACAAAAATATGACTTTTTTTATTCTAACGCATAATTTTACATACCAACCTTAATTTACGCATCTTACTATCTCATTATTCTTGTTGAAAATTTAATGTAAATTTCAAAAATGGTGTCACAGTTTAAAAAATATGATCTTTTGAGTAAGTAATAAAGCTTTTTTATGGTTAGGTCCATGATTTAAAAAAAATCTAATTTGAACATACCACACTAACCATTTGGCATATAAAACTGAAATTTGCGTTTTTAAGTAGCCCCAAGCATGTAGTTTAAGCCCTTACATTTTTAAACACCACGTACCATTCACCCTGTATAATTGTTAAACATTGATGTGATTACATATTCCTTATTGATTGTGCATTTAATTATATTTAACATCGACATATGGTGATAAAAAATATGTAATTGTTTTCAGTGAAGTGATGTTATAGGTGTAAAAGTAAGAGCGCAATCTTCATTGTTAACTATGGTCCTTAGAAAGGACCATTTTAAAACACACCGTCAGGAATATCATGTAAACAACTTGTTACCTAAGTCGGAATTCCTTATTATTGGCCGGATTTATGTAATTCTAAAAGTCCTTTATATAATTCTAATCCTGTCTTCCATCCAACATGAACTAGAAGCCCTACAGTTATCATTATTGCAAAAGACAACGGAAACCTTTGAGAAAAGTTATGTTGTAAAAGAAAAATTACGAACAGAACCTAACGTCTTTAGTCTCCGCCTTCCTTAGATCTAAATAAGCTTAGTTGGACAGTGTTAATGTTGGTTACAGCATGCAGTTCGTGTATTTTATTTTATTTCATGTACGTATATGTATTTTTGAAACACAAATGAAGTGTAACAATTATAACAAAAACACCTGTACTCCCGTATATTGATTTATAATTATGAGGGTTAGCATAATATATTGAATGTATGCTATGCATTCAATAAATAATAGATATCATGAATTTGACAACACCTGCCCTCGCAGGTGGGTGTCAAATTAATTAACAGCTTACGTAAAGAAATTAAAATCGCTCCAAATTCAAAAATATTTAAGACCCGCTTGAGAGACATACTGTTGTCCCAGGCTTTTTACAGCATCGGAGAGTTCCTAGCATACGACTGGGAGACCAACTTAATTGGCTAGACACATTCCGTTGACTTTTGTGGGAGTTTCAAACGCTATAGGTAGATTTGTGTGAATGCCCTCCTTGTATGTATGTTTGTGTGTATTTATTGTTATGAATGATTGTTTAAATTAAAGTCTTAGGTTAATTAATTTTAATACTGACGTTTGCGATACAATGTTTTTTATATTGTTCATGCAATAAAGGATTTATTATTATTATTATTATTATACTAGGCATAGACAATATCAAGTGCAAAGGCATTACAATATTTATGGTAGGCTAGCTCTTGAATTTAGAATCCCATCACTAATTAACTCATTACCTCTAGATTTACAACATTTACACAATTACAGCCAGTTGAAAACACACCTTAAAAACTATTTCATTAGTTTACAAACATAAGATAAAATATTAGTCCTACTCATCAATATACTTACTTACCAACCAACACCAAAAATGACTTTTAGGTTATACATCCAAATCACATGGGTTAATTACAATAAACACCAAACACAAAGAACTGATTATCACACATACACTGACACACATTTTTACAAATAATAGGAAAATACAATCATATTTAACGAATCAGACATCATATCATTTATTTGTCAACATAACCTTAAATAATCTGTTGCATATGAAAACAGTGCAGGAATGCAACTCGTTCAAGTTATGGTTTTTTTTAGATTTCACCCCTCTTTGGTGTACAGTCAGTTCCATCCACAGTAGACCTTTGGTACAGTCCAAACATTTACACAATTAGAACCTGAACTTTGTTGTGCCTTAAATTACTTTTGCAACTGTTTGTAAATGAATATTCCACCAAAGATTAATTTATTGTTTATTGTTGATTTATTGTTTTTGTTGTTGTTGTTGTTACTGTTTTTGTTGTTATATATTTACTCTCGTTAATATTCCTAATATTTGGAGTGGTCAAGGTATTTATACTGTGTTCTATTATGTTATGTTTTAGTTGAATGTGTTAAGCTATATTATCTTACATTACTTTTCATATTTATATGTATTTGGATCTAATAAGATATTGGTTTTGAATTAATATAATTTTTTTATTGTATGTATGATTTAATTGTTATCTAATTAATATATTTTGATAGTATAAATGTTAAGAAACTTAGCAAGTTTGTTTATAAAGAAGAAAAGAAAAACAAATTAATAATGATAAGTAGTAATTGAAAATTAATAATGAAAGAAATAAATGGATAAAAATGTATTTTATGATGTAAGTATTATAGCAAATGTATTTATAAATAAGATTTTTCCTCAATTAGCCATAGGCTAGAGGAATAAATAAAAAAGACTACTTGTAGAATATTTGTTGTACAAATAAATAAAAAATGAAAAAAATTATTATTATTATTATTATAATACCACTGTACGTGTATGGGTGGGCGGGTGGGTCAATGTCACTGGACGTGTATGGGCGGGCGCGTGGCTCAATATCATTGTACGTGTGTGGGTGGGTTGGTGGGTCAATACCACTGTACTGTAGAACTTTGTACAGAACAGTCACTGTAGATTTTGTTCTGGCAATGTCCATACATTGAACAATTTAAAATAGTTGTTAGGTTTTACAAAATTGAAAATTGTGTTGTTTTGTTTAAAGGTACAGTATATAAAAACATTACTCTGTGGTAGTTGAAAGTAACTTCAACCTAACATTTTCACTCTCATATTTACTAGTAATATTTGGAGTTTATGGATTATATGGCTCACTAAAATAGTGAAGAGGGTAAATAAAGATTCTATTTACTAGAAAATGTAATAGGTTTTTTGTGAATTTAAGTTGATATTGGTTTATGTGTGATTACCTGTAGAAGTGAGGTTAGGGTCTTCCAAACCAATCAAGGTAAACATTTTCTATTTCTATTACTAAATTAACATTATTCCACAGAAAATTTTATTAATATCAAGTGAGTATAAACATTAAATAGGTAACTTTGCTACACGAAAGTAAATAGATAATAAGTAAATAAAACATGTCTTGTAACCAATGCAATCAGAAACTTCCTGTTGATGGTGACTATATAACTTGTGGTAAATGTAGCAATAACTATCATTATGATTGTTCTGGGCTAAAAAAGACAACTTGGAAAGTGAAAAGTCAGAAACTAAAGAATGAATGGGAATGTGCTAACTGCAGGTCAGGTAAGCCTAGAACGCAGAGTGTAGAATTAGATCTTGATATCGATGACTCTGCAATCCAATCTCTCAAACGCTTCTTTGAAGAGCTATTTAGAAGACAAGAAAAAGCTTTGAGTGAGAGAGTCGATAGCATAATGGATGTAATGACAAGGTTGGAAGAAAAGTTTCTAAATACACTCGACAAGATGAAAGAGATAGAAGAGAAAACTTTAAACCTAGAACATGAAGTTAATGAAATGAAGGTAACACTAGAGCAAGAGAAGCAGTATGGAAGAAGTCGAAACTTCGTTATTACTAGCATCCCACAAGCAGAGAAAGAAGATGTCAGAGAAAGTGTGATCAAGCTGCTGGGATCTATGGACATACTTATAAAAAAGGAAGAAATCATAGCTCATAGATTACCTACTAAGAACACACCTGCACCAATTATTGTTCAATGTATGTCTAGAGAATCTAGAGATAATATAGTTCGTAAAGCTAGGAAATGTAGGCCTAAGGTCTCTTTAATAAAAAATGATGTTCATCCTGATAGAGCAATATATTTTAATGATCATCTCACTCCCTACTTCTCAGACCTAATGGCCAAGGTCAACCAGGCTCGAAAGAGTAAGGGCTATAAATACATCTGGATGAATGGTAATAGAATCATGGTAAAAAAGGACAATACTTTCAAAGCAATTCAAATAGTCAAAATTGAAGACATGCAGCTTATAAAATAGATAATCTAAATATAAAAGAATATCACAATGAAAATGGATCTTTTTAGCCCTATATTTGTTTAGTTGATTAATCAAAATATATATTTCACTTATATAATCTAACTATTTCATTATTGTTAATTATTTTCGTTGATTATTTAATTGTATTCTAATTCATTGTTGAATAGTTGTTACTTAATTTGTTGTTATTTATATTTTTGTTATTTAATTTATAAATAATTATTTTTGTTATATAGGCCTTGTTAAAGTATATATATTATAGTTTATTGTTTGTATATTTATTTAACTTATTTTATAATTTATAAACATAGATTTGAATGAGGAAAACCTAAATATAGATGGTAAATGTACATCCTTCTCTGATTGGCAACAGATAAAATATTTTATAGAGTTAAATGGACTAAATGGAAACTTGCACATTATTTGTACTAATATTAGAAGTATCAAAAAGTATTGGGATATTTTTTTAGTCTATATAGAAAATATTTTAAACTACTTAGATATCATTGTTCTATCAGAAGTTAATGTAACAGATGAAGAAGCTAAATTGTATGGTATAAATGGTTTTAAAAATTTCTATAAGTGTAGACCTGCAGGTAATGGAGGAGGCTTATTAGTTCTTATTAGAAATGAGACTAATGTAAACTAATAAAATGGGAAATACATTCAAAGTCTATGGAATTAGTTCTGATGAAAATTAACTATAATAATGAACAATTAATATTAGCATCATGTTATAGGCCCCCCAATATGAATGTTAAGAGTTTTAATGCAGACTTAGAAAATTTATTGTCATCTGACATAATAATGAATGAGAAAAATGTAATTATGTTAGGGGATATTAACTTATGTTACTTGACTTATGTTTATGGTTCAGGGAACTACTTGGATACTCTTTATACTTATGAAATGCAAAACATAATTAGTACCCCAACTGGAGTAGAATTTTATAATAATGTATTAGTATCAAAGTGTTAATACCACATTAATGTAAGATTGCCTGGTAGTAAATATGAAACCTATGTGATAGAAAATAAGATAGCAGATCATTACTGGACAGGATTGATTATAAACTTTGGCAAGAACAAAACTATTAAGGAAAACATTTTTAAAGAAGTTTTAGACTGTAAAAAAGTAAGTCTTGCTATTCAACCGGAGAATTGGTGGCCAATATTGGACATAATGGACCCAGAGGAAATTTATTGTCAAATTGTTAATACATTTCATAGAATTTATGATACTTCTAAGATAAATGTAAAATGCAATAAGGAAATAAATATTAATCCTTGGATAACTAATGATATCAAAGCATTGATAGAATATAAGAACTTCTTGTGGAATCAGGTTAAGAGAGATAGATATAATTTGCATTTAAGAGAATTGTTTAGAAATACTAGAAACAACCTATTAGGTAAAATTAGAAAAGTGAAAAATGAATACTATTTTAAAATGTTATCAGAAACTTCAAAAGATCATAAAAAATCCTGGAATATAATAAATCAGGCTATCAATAAAAAACCTAGGCCTACAGTATTAGAAAATATCAAATCTAACTTTAATGTTGAAAATGATGATTACTTAACTTTTTTGTCAAATGAATTTAATAATAATTTCTCTAATATGACAAAGAACATTACTAAACAGTTTACTGGAGAGACGTTTAATCTAGATAACAGTTTTAAAGAGGGTAAATATAATATAGGGAGTAGGATGAGTATGTTATTTAGGCCTAAAAATGAGAAACTTCTAATGTTAGCTATAAGAAAAATAAATGTGAGATCATCAGCTGGACCAGATAAAATAAGGCCACAAGATATACAAAATAATATATTATATTTAAAACATGTTCTCATCCATCTAATAAAAAGGATATTTGAAACTGGTATTATTCCATCTGGAATGAAAATAACATATATTAGGCCTATTTTTAAGAATGGAAATACTAAGAATGATTTAAATAGCTATAGGCCTATTGGGTCAATATCTATTATAATGAAGATTCTGGAGCATTATGTTAATGACCAACTAACTAGATATTTATTTGAAAATGAAATAATCAGTGAAAGTCAATTTGGCTTTGTACAAGGCAAATCTACAATAGACCTTTTGGAATACTTGACTAATGATATTAATAAGGCATTACATGAAAATAAATTTGTAATAGCTGTTGCAACGGACCTAACAAAAGCATTTGATATAGTAGATTACAAAATTTTGCTCAGTAAAATATCCAATATAGGAATAAAGGGTAAACTAATGTCATTTTTTACTGATTATTTCAAAAATAGACAAATATGCACCTGTGTAGGACATATTGTTAGTGATAGTTACAATCAGGAATTTGGCTTAATACAGGGGAGTATAATATCACCGGTCCTATTTAACATATATGTGAATGATTTGCCATATTTAAAAATACATAGTAAAATATTGCAATATGCAGATGATAACATAATGTATCTAGTTCATAATAATATTAATAGAGGTATGTCCATAGTACAGAAAGATTTAGATTTGGTAATAAAATATTTTTTTAACAATTCAATTATATTAAACTCTAAGAAAACTAAGTGTATAATTTTTAGAAATCCTAGAATAAATATTAGTTTGCCAATAGAAAAACATGCTGAACTGTTATGCCATAATTCAAGGTGTTTTACACAAAATACTGTTTGTTCATGTAAATCTCTTACATTTTGTAACACCATAAAATATCTTGGAATTATTTTAGACTCAGATATGAAATTTCATTCACATATAGCCTATCTAACAAATTGCCTAAGAACAGTACTGTTTAAGTGTAGGAGGATTGGACAACTTTTTTCTGTAAGCACAAAGAAACTTATTTATTTTTCTCTTGTGCAAAGTATGTTTCAGTATGGAATAACTGTGTACTATTTAGCCCCTGAATATGTCAAAATACAATTTAAAAATGTCATAACAAGGATATTGAAAGTACTATTTTGTAGTATTCCATTGGAGTGTTTAGGAATAATGAAATTTGATTGTTTGGCTAGATACATAGACCTAAGTAAACATTATTTTAATAAGGATTATAGAATTCAGCGTGATGTGCAATATAATTTGAGGCATAGACAATATCAAGTGCAAAGGCATTATGGTAGGCTAGCTCTTGAATTTAGAATCCCATCACTAATTAACTCATTACCTCTAGATTTACAACATTTACACAATTACAGCCAGTTGAAAACACACCTTAAAAACTATTTCATTAGTTTACAAATATAACATAAAATATTAGTCCTACTCATCAATATACTTACTTACCAACCAACACCAAAAATGACTTTTAGGTTATACATCTCAATACATGCGTTAATCACAATAAACACCAAACATAAAGAACTGATTATCACACATACACTGACACACATTTTTACAAATAATAGGAAAATACAATCATATTTAACGAATCAGACATCATATCATTTATTTGTCAACATAACCCTAAATAATCTGTTGCATATGAAAATAGTGCAGGAATGCAACGCGTTCAAGTTATGTTTTTTTTAGATGTTACCCCTCTTTGGTGTACAGTCAGTTCCGTCCACAGTAGACCTTTGGTACAGTCCAAACATTTACACTATTAGAACCTGAACTTGTTGTGCCCTAAACTACTTTTGCAACTGTTTGTAAATAAATATTCCACCGAAGATTAATTTATTGTTAATTTTCGATTTATTGTTTTTGTTGTTGTTGTTACTGTTATTGTAGTTATATATTTACTCTCGTTAATATTCCTAATATTTGGAGTGGTCGAGGTATTTATACTGTGTTCTATTATGTTATGTTTTATTTGAATGTGTTAAGCTATATTATCTTACATTACTTTTCATATTTGTATGTATTTGGATCTAATAAGATATTGGTTTTAAAATAATATAATTTTTTTATTGAATGTCTGATTTAATTGTTATCTAATTAATATATTTTGATTGTATAAATGTTAAGAAACTTAGCAAGTTTGTTAATAAAGAAAAGGAAAAAATTAATAATGATAACTACTAATTGAAAAGTAACAATGAAAGAAATAAATGGATAAAAATGTATTTTATGATGTAAATATTATAGCAAATGTATTTATAAATAAGATTTTTCCTCAATTAGCCATTGGGTAGAGGAATAAATAAAAAAGACTACTTGTAAAAAAAATTTTTGTACAAAGAAATAAATAAATAAATGAAAAATGAAATTATTATTATTATTATTATTATTATTATTATTATTATTATTATTATTATTATTACGATACCCAATATATTTTACCAAATTTAATCGATATTGTCATGTCAGGGACTGAATTCTTACAATAAATAAAACTCCTGTTGTTACTAGGTCCAATATTGATAATGGGAGTAATGTATAATGAAGCCTATTTATAGCATATGAACTATATAGTTATATATATTTTATTGGGTCAAAGAATACTTTCGGGACCTGTTTCTTAATATGCTCACAAATGGAAAAGATTGTCTACCAAGTCTAGAACTAAACTTAACTTACAGATAATGTACCTTAGATTTTGGTGGTTGATTTACGTGGTTTTGACCTACAATAAAATAATAAGCGTCATCGCTTTATTTGTAATGATGTTATCCAAACAGGAACCACTGTTTCCTGATACTGAAAGGTAGGGACAACCTGGAAGTTATTTAATAAATCGAAAAATTTATTTGTCTCTTGAGACTGTTCTAAAATATTAACGTTGAAGTCCCCTGAAATTAAAATATGATTCAGATCCCTATTCAGTAAGGAATACAGAATTCAACCTCTCAATGAAAAGGGCAAATTGACCGCAAGGGGGCCTGTATACACAGACCACAGTCGCTCTTATAGCTGGGACCGCTACTGCCACCACTTCAAAGACTCGCTCTAAGCTGAGTTGCATGATATCATCTATTTTCTTGCCAATGAGGCCATCGCTAAATAAAATTATCACTCCGCCACAACCAACAGAAGATCTGTTGTTGCAGTAGGCAGCTACCACAGGATAGCCGTCCAATGAGAGGGCGACTGTCTCGTCACCAGTTAGCCAATGCTCACTAAGACGCACTATGACCACAACACCATTATGCAAAACAACCTCGAGCTGTCCTATTTTACTACTGACTTTGCATATTTTGGTGTTAACACTAAATCTGTTTTGATTATTTACACTAGCCTCAAAACCACGCAACAGAAACGCTCATTAGTACTAGGAGCAACAGGACACTTAGCTAATATGTTGTCTTTATAAATAGCATTCATCTTACCTATTCAACTAGTATTAGTAACAATGGTGCCCAACTATTAAAGAGCTATTTACATTTCTAAAAAATGAAAGAAATCTGATGAATGTCGGGATGTCACAGTTGAACATACAGGATTAGTGGTGACTAGAGCTGGCTTGCCTAAGAAACTATTATTTTCTATAGCAGTAACATTAGTATTTAGCTGATGGTAATTTGGAAAACTATTAGTTTCCGACTTGGAGACAGACTCCACGTAAGTCCCATACGGTAATACGATGGGAGCCACTGATGACGTGGTGGTGGCTGCAGTTACAGATGGTTTTGACGCAGGTATGCGATGGTGAGGGTGGGTTAGAAGACATGTGGGTCATCCTCTCCACTATCACGCTGGCCAACAGACGCTTTCCGCAATGTCTCAGGTGTAATCCGTGAGTGGTGAAGTGACGCTGGGCGATGCACCTGATGTCCACCAACTCCACGCCCTGATGGCGGCTAAATAGCTCAGATATGTGGCTGTTTACCTCATTGACGGTGCGGTAGACTGAGCTCTTGGGGTGGAGGCCTTTTCTTGTGGTAAGTGGCACGATGAGGACTTTAGAGGCTTTTTTAGTGACTGAAGCATCTGCTCTAGGTGGCTAAAAATGAAATTCTCTCTTCCGGCGGCAACGTCATTAGTGCCAGCCATAACAACGTAGCAGTGGTTAGGTGGAGGTGGGGTGGTTGGATTTATATTACCGATACCAGCTCCAGGCTTGCATACCCTTGATATAACAGTGCCGTGTGTTACTCTATCACGCATTTATGCTTCTGGTTTACGTATATGGCTATCCCCAATAACTGTTTTTTATATGTATGAATGTGTTTTTTTCAATGTTAAAGTTCTTCCTTCCTATTTCATCTACGTCCATTTTGTCTTAATTTTTTTCTTGTCTTCGGGCTCTTTTTATTTATGTTCTTCTTAATTATATTCTTCTTTCGCCTTGTAGTAAGTAAAAAAAATAGTAAAGGGTAAAGACTCGATCGTCTTAGGTTCTAATGTCTTCTTCTTCACTTAATAGCTCAAAACTGTAGCGGAGCGTCAAACGAGGCTATGAATGTAAATTCTGAGTTAAAGGAGGTGAATTGGGCAGAATATTATTTTTTAGCTACGATTTCTCTACTTCAAGACATCTTAGGCTTTCAATCATATTTTTAGACTATATCTTAAGGATAATGCATGTTTCACAAGGACGACTCAACATTGCAATTTGCTCTTCAAGGTCGTATATTTTACTGTTGGATCCATTGCAATCACAGTTATGTACATCCTCGGTTTGTTTCGTTCTATAAGTGGTTAACTTGCAACCAGTTGAGGTAACAGGAGTGGAGCAGGACATATAGTTCGGAGGTAAGAAAACATTTTCCATATATTGGAGAAGCCGTTGAACAGAACTTATCGAGTGATCTAATATAATGCTTATCTGATTACGAAGCTTCTCTTACTCTTCCTTTAGTATGTTATTTTCAGCAAGCAGGTCTTTTAGAGGGTTGGAGCCTTCCGGTGTAGTTTCCGTCTGTTGCAGAGCAAGAGATGTGTCCACAGGAAGTGCAGCAGGTGATCTTGCAGTGACCGATGAATTAGTATAAGTAGGTGAGGCCGTTTTATTTTGAGGGATGACCTTAAATGGTCTCCCATGTTGAGGAGGAGATGGAGTCATTCCTCTCATTGTTACCGAATGTTGGCCACTATGAGGGTCATTGGAATAATATATAGCCATCTTTTCACTATTAGTTTTAATGGAGGCTTTACAATTTTTACCTAGATAGTGGCATACTACATCTCCACTCTTGGATGTGTAAACATTCACGGAATTTATAATTGTTATACACTAGTGTCCTTACCATTATTTGATGTTTTTAATATAAATGACACTGTAGTACTTTTAGATAAAACAATGTACGAGAAACATATTGCTATATATAAAACATTTATCGTATACAAGAAGCAAATTGCAATAAACAAAATAATATTAATAAATATATAGTCCTAATTAAATAAATAAAACTGTCAACATAATAGAAGTGGAAATGTGGATTTCTTGTTTATATAAGCTCTCTGAAGCAAAAAGTATAATATCAGTCAGAAGGATTAGAAGCGTTGATCTTCGGTAGGTGAAACATGTACGGTGCTGACTATGCCACTACAACTGATAACAATCTTCTTCCGAAGGATGTGCAAGTAGTGAGCCGCTCCAGAGTACGTCAACGTGAGGGTGGACTGCGATAGTACGAGTATTTGTTGCACCTACTAAACTTTGAAGGCTATGACAGTTACACTACTCACGTTTCTGATACCACAAACTGTTCAACCCAATTTTCTAACAGCAAATTGATACGTATGGAACAATCGTTTCTCCAATAAAATACAGCTGTAAAACTGTTTAAAACAAATAATGACTGGGAAATTCCTCTACCTGCTTAGTTTAACAAAAGTTAGATTCTTTTAAAGCAACCTTATCACGAGGAAAACTGGAATCCATTATCTGTTTACTCTCTAGACCGGGTATGTGTATAAGCTATTCAGTTCTGTAGCATCATGGAGTTAACTACAAGAAAATATGCAGAAATGCATTTTGTTTATGGATGTTGCAATGGCAATGGACTTGCTGCGCAAAGAGAGTACGTTTAGGGTACCCAGATCGAAAAGCTTCCAGCCCAGAGGTGTTCACTAGACTTCACCAGAGGTTAGTGGAAAGTGGAAAAGTTCAAAGAAAGTCTTCTGAGGTAGGTCCAGTTAATTATGATGTAGGTGTTGAAGAATTGATTCTAAATACCTTTCAAGAAAAACCAAAGAGTAGTAGTAGTAGGACAATTGCGGCTCAACTAAATGTTTCACAGTGGAAAGTGTTGGATATTCTTCATAGAAACAAGTTTCATCCATACCACTTCACGCATGTACAAGCACTTTAAGCTCAAGACTTCGCTCCTCGTGTTCAGTTCTGTTGATGGTTGCTCAATAGCGATATTGAGCAGTATCATTTCTTCAAAAAGATCCTTTGGACAGATGAAGCCATATTTACAAGACAAGGAATCTTTAATACACATAATTTGCACATGTGGGCGGAAGAAAACCCAAGAGCAACCAAAGAACGATCTTTTCAAAGGAGATTTCACATTATGGTATGGGTTGGGGTAGTAGGTGAAACGCTTATTGGCCCACATTTTTTCGAGGGAAACCTTAACGGGGAACGACGCTTTTTGGTATTTTTACAGCACAGTCTCCCTTTATTGCTAAACCATCTCAACCAAGAAAAAAGAGACAGTCTCATTTTCCAACAAGATGGAGCTACACTGCATTTCACCACAGAAGTGCGTCACTGGTTGACGCTCAATTATCCTACATGGATTGGACAGGGTGGGACCGTACCGTGGCCAGCTAGATCGTCGGACCTTAGTCCCATGGATTTCTGTGTATGGGGATGGATGAAACAAAAAGTCTATTCTGCTCCTATCAACACAGAACAAGAACTGAGGGAGAGAATAACTGCGGCTACTAAAGTAGTGCGCCAAGAAATCTCCACAAAAGTGACAGTTCAACAAATGCGCAAGAGAGCACGGACCTGCATCAGAAATGGAGGAAGGCAGTTTGAACAACATTTGTAAATCTTGTTCTTTTAAGTTGACCTTTTTTTCAATTAATTATTTTTACGAATGTAATTAGTATGTCTTAATATTATGTCAAATCAAAGTATTATAATCTTTCTTGTAATAAATAGTCAAAGCTTCAAGTTTTCAGCAAACTGTGTTTTAATTCAGTTTCACCTAACGTTTTCGATGACGAAACAAAATAATTAAAATCACAATTATACCATTGAAAAGAAAATTAAATTTTGCAGTTTTCTGTATGTTTTGACACATTATGTCCGTTACCATAATTTAGTAACTACGCGTAAAACATTGTTTAAAATTTTACAAAAATATGACTTTTTTTATTCTAACGCATAATTTTACATACCAACCTTAATTTACGCATCTTACTATCTCATTATTCTTGTTGAAAATTTAATGTAAATTTCAAAAATGGTGTCACAGTTTAAAAAATATGATCTTTTGAGTAAGTAATAAAGCTTTTTTATGGTTAGGTCCATGATTTAAAAAAAATCTAATTTGAACATACCACACTAACCATTTGGCATATAAAACTGAAATTTGCGTTTTTAAGTAGCCCCAAGCATGTAGTTTAAGCCCTTACATTTTTAAACACCACGTACCATTCACCCTGTATAATTGTTAAACATTGATGTGATTACATATTCCTTATTGATTGTGCATTTAATTATATTTAACATCGACATATGGTGATAAAAAATATGTAATTGTTTTCAGTGAAGTGATGTTATAGGTGTAAAAGTAAGAGCGCAATCTTCATTGTTAACTATGGTCCTTAGAAAGGACCATTTTAAAACACACCGTCAGGAATATCATGTAAACAACTTGTTACCTAAGTCGGAATTCCTTATTATTGGCCGGATTTATGTAATTCTAAAAGTCCTTTATATAATTCTAATCCTGTCTTCCATCCAACATGAACTAGAAGCCCTACAGTTATCATTATTGCAAAAGACAACGGAAACCTTTGAGAAAAGTTATGTTGTAAAAGAAAAATTACGAACAGAACCTAACGTCTTTAGTCTCCGCCTTCCTTAGATCTAAATAAGCTTAGTTGGACAGTGTTAATGTTGGTTACAGCATGCAGTTCATGTATTTTATTTTATTTCATGTACGTATATGTATTTTTGAAACACAAATGAAGTGTAACAATTATAACAAAAACACCTGTACTCCCGTATATTGATTTATAATTATGAGGGTTAGCATAATATATTGAATGTATGCTATGCATTCAATAAATAATAGATATCATGAATTTATAGGAAATAAACTTCAAGCCATTTGAATATCCATTTAAAAATATCCACATAAATACAATAGGACACCAATTTAATTTATAATAATAATAATAATCTTTATTTTCCAAAAAAACACAAAATTACAAACTTATAAACAATACAATAAATATAATATATAATACTAAGATTATTGTGGCAAAACATATGCCTTGTGCTCAGGCTGACCAAAGAATATACAGTATTGAACAGAATTTCATTCACTGATTATCACAAAAATACTAGATAAAAGTTAAGTAAGAATAAAGTGTTTTTTACTTGATCAGCAAATAAAGATTGTGTTTTTGGAAAATGAAACCTCAAAGGCAAGGCCTGTTTGGAGGAAATATATAAAATAATTACTCAATTTGTTGCAGTCTATGTAATAGGAGGTTTTAAATATATAGTAACGTAAGGCTTTATTATATAATTTACGGCTTTTAACGAAATTTACTGTAACTCCCATTTAAAAAATACATTAATTTTACCCAAGCATATTTATTAACAAAAAGTAAAAAGGAAAACACACTTTATTGTAGGCCACATTTAAGAATACGATTTTATGGTGTAAATATAATATAAATACCTTATGATCTTATACTAAAACACATGTAAACAAACAAAACAAAAACATAAAAATGTATTTACATCAACACATATCAATTCTTACTCACAAACATAAAGAAAACCTCAAAGGTATATAATATTTCAACATATCATAACCTCTGTTGTACACACATACACATACATAAATATTCACACATACCTAGATATATACATGTATATAACATAAAATATACAATAATATGCAATCGTAAAAAAAATTACCTTTGAATTTCGAATAGCAATCTGTTTACGTCTTGCACTGTCAGTAACCAATCACTTAACTGTCTAATGTGGGATGTCCTGTAAATAGAGTACCCGTTCTGCAGCTTGCTTCAGAAGTATGTTATATAGAGCGTATTCAATACAATTAAGTGTTGCAAATAGAAAACAGGAAATAAATGAAATAAAATCAATAGCTGTTGCAAATGGATACATTGAATCAATCATTGAAATTGAAGGTAGAATAAAATATAAAAAAAAATTGTGACGATAAAACAACCACACTTAAAAAAGAAAAATCTGATAAAGAACAAAAGAAGTATGTATCTTACAATTATAAAAGTACCATTGACCCACCCGCCCACGCCTACTTGTACAGTGGTATTGACCCACTCGCCCACCCCTACATGTACAGTGGTATTGATTCACCCGCCCACGCCTACCCGTACAGTGGTATTGACTCACCCGCCCACGCCTCCATGTTCAGTGTTATTGACCCACTCGCCCACCCCTACACGTACAGTGGTATTGACTCACTCGCCCACGCCTACCCGTACAGTGGTATTGATTCACCCGCCCACGCCTACCCGTACAGTGGTATTGACTCACCCGCCCACGCCTCCATGTTCAGTGTTATTGACCCACTCACCCACGCCTACACGTACAGTGGTATTGACTCACCCGCCCACGCCTACACGTACAGTGGTATTGACCCAATCGCCCACCCCTACATGTACAGTGACATTGCCCACCCGCCCACCCCTACACGTACAGTGGCATTGCCCACCCACCCACCCCTACACGTACAGTGATATTGACCAACTCGCCCACCCCTACACGTACAGTGGTATTGATTCACCCGCCCACGCCTACCCGTACAGTGTTATTGACTCACCCGCCCACGCCTCCATGTTCAGTGTTATTGACCCACTCGCCCACCCCTACACGTACAGTGGTATTGACTCACCCACCCACGCCTACACGTACAGTGGTATTGACCCACCATCCTACGCCTACACGTACAGTGGCATTGCCCACCCGCCCACGCCTACACGTACAGTGGTATTGACCCACCTACCCACCCCTATACGTACAGAAGTATTGACAATTATTGTACAACTAAAATTAATTATTGTTACTAAATGTATTTGTATTACTGATAAAACTATTACTTCTATAAATATTACGTTTATAGGTTACATCACCTAGGTCATGTAGGTTGCACAGATTAAAATAGATTTTTTTAATTACTATCCATGGTCTTACTATTCAGCATTCACTTTACATATCATGAGGAAAATGAATACTAACCTTAAACTGGTAACTGATTGATAAACAAGATTCAAAATATCGATGTCCCCCTCGTTATACTATGAATCTAGAAGCTTATTGTAATTAAAATAACTGATCATCACTCCGTTAAAAATAAAAATGAAGTAGCAAGTACACCCTACAGAGAGTGTAGAGTGAGACGTAACGTGCAGGCTTGATTGGTGGTGAATAGTTTATGAGCGGATAAACCCTTACTTGCGTGGGCTAGCTCTGCAAGATTTACTGGCTATATCTGCCTTACATGGCTGTAATATAAATGACATTTCAACCCACTGAAGTAGTAAATCCTCCCTACCGAGACTTTAGAGTATTAAGTCACTTGCAGTCTTTATTGGTGGTGAGTAATTAAAAAGTGGATAAAATACTTCTTGCGTGAACTTCCCTCGTGAGATTTAATGGCTGTAAATGGCTTAGATATACTGTAATTAACAATTCAATCCACTGATGTAGTAAATCATCACTACTAAGAGTTTGCAGTGATAGGCCACCTGCAGTCTTGATTGGTGGTGAATAGTAAAATAGTGGATAAAATCGTACTTGCGTGGGCTTCCACTGTGAGATTTACTGGCTATATCTGCCTTACGTGGCTGTGATGTAATTAACATTTCAGCCCACTGAAGTAGAAAATCATCACTACCGAGAGTATAGAGTGATAAGTCACCTCAAGTCTTGATTGGTTGTGAATAGTTGATTAGTGGATAAACTCGTACTTGTGTGGACTTGCCCCGTGAGATTTACTGGCTATAAAAACATTATATGGCTTCGATATAGTTAAAATTTCAACCAACTGAAGTAGTAAATCATCACTACGGAGAGTTTAGAGTGATAAGTCACCTCCAGTCGGGTTTGGTTGTAAATAGTTGATTAGTGGATAAACTCATACTTGCGTGGACTTCCGCCGTGATACTTACTGGCTATAAGTGCCTTATATGGCTGTGATATAATTAACATTTCAAACAACTGAAGTAGTAAATCATCACTATGGAGAGTTTAGAGTATATGTCACCTCCAGTCTTGATTGGTAGTGAATAGTTGATTAGTGGATATACTCGTTTTGCGTGGACTTTCGACGTGAGACTTACTGGCTATAAGGCTTATATATGGCTTATATGGCTGTGATATAATCAACATTTCAACCCACTGAAGTAGTAAACTCATACTTGCGCAGACTTCCGCCACAATACTTACTGGCTATAAGTGCCTTATAAGACATTAGACGTTTATTTCCTATTAGAATACAATGGTGTACATAGGAATTGTCATTAATGATACATCCATCTGGAACAATACTTAATCATTAATAATATTCTAAAAATCAATTAATTAGTCCTAGTAAGTACAGAGTTTAAAATAATGGCCCTATTTCAGCATTCATGAACTCTTCTATGGAATAAAAAGCGCTGTCCATCAAAAGCCTCTTGACCTTCCTTAATAATGATTCATCAAAATTGATGATTGTATTTTCTTTGATGAACTCATTTATTATTCTGCATGTTGTGTAATAAGTAGACCGCTCAAATTTACTGGTGCTGTGGGATGGGTAGTATATATAATGCTGTCTTTTGTTATAATTTGAATTATAAGGATTGCCAAATTTATTTTTATTTTTAATATAATATTTACAAATTTCAAAAACGTATAGGCTTGGAAGTGTTAAGATTTTCCTTGATATAAATTCAGATCTACAATGATATCTGAGTGGCTTTTTGAATAATATCCTAAAAGCTTTTTTTTGTATTTTGAAAATCCTGTTAAAATGTTCTGCTCCCGTGCTTCCCCAAACGACTAATCCATAAGTAGTTAAACTTTTAAAATTAGAAAAATAGACTCTTTTAATTACATCATTAGATACACAATTAGATAAAACTTTCAGAGAAAAACAAACTGAATTAAGTCTTTTAGCCAAATAGTCAATATGCTTATAAAATGTTAATTGTGGGTCTATATAAATGCCAAGGAATTTAGTAAATGGTTGTACGGCCAGATTTGTGTAGGGAGGAAATATCAAATTGGATTTTGAAAAGTCTATTATATGCGTTTTTAGAGGATTCAATTTTAGACCGTTGGCACCAAACCAATTATTTAAGCCCTCTAAACATTCAGTTACTCTACTGGACAGACACTGTGGAGTGACGCACCTCACTAGGGCTGAGGTGTCATCTGCATATTGCCATATATTGGCCATATTTACTTTTGAGTAAGAAGGAAGATAGGCCATAAAGATGATGAATAGTACTGGCCTTGAGGACACCCCACAACACTTTTTTTCCAGTGTGAGTAATACGTTCCTTTTTCGTCGTCAACAATTACTCTCTGATATCTGTCACTAAAGTATGAACTAAACAACTTTTTCGAAATACCACGAATACCATATCTGTTAATTTTTTTCAATCAAGATATTTCTACTCATAGTATCGAAGGCTTTCGTTAAGTCGCAAAAGACGCCTGCTGACGGCAGCCTGCTTTCAAGTCCATTGTGAACCATATCAGTGAATTTAAGTATTGCGTCGACAGTGGCTATGTTTTCCCGGAACCCATACTGTTCTTTATTGATTATATTATGTTTAGCAAGAAATGGGAGCAATCGATTTAAAATTAAACGTTCCAATATATTGGAAAAAATTGGCTGTAAAGATATAGGGCGGATATTATCAAGATAAGGATCATGTTTCTTTTTAATAGGTTTTATGACCGAATATTTGGCCAATTTTGGAAACACCCGTAAGGAAAGTGAATAATTGAAAATGTAAGTTAAGTGAGGTGCAATGATGGTTGATATATGCTTGACAAGGAACGTCGGAATTTCGTCCCATCCTGCCGACCTTTTATTTTTAATCTTGCTGATAACAGAAACTACTTCACTGGTTTGGATTGGCCATAGGAACAGTGTTTCCTCTACCTTGTTACGGTACTCTTCGCAGGATTTCATTACGGCATTTAAGTTTGGGGACAAACTCAAGCTATCCCTGACGGTAAGGAAGTGTTTGTTTAATAAATTAGCTGCCTCCACTCCTAACTTAATCAATCTATTACTATCTTTAATCTGTTATTTATCTAACATCACACTATTATTAGGTTTCCCAAGTTCATTATTGATAATCTGCCAAGAGGCCCTTGATACATTGTCAGCTAATTTTATTTTCTTATTATTATACATAACTTTTGCCATTTAAGTCACTTTTCTTAACTTATTTTTACATAGTGTATATTTGTTTTTTAGACTTGAATTATAAGGGTTGTGTTTTTGCAATACTATTATTATACATAACTTTTGCCATTTAAGTCACTTTTCTTAACTTATTTTTACATAGTGTATATTTGTTTTTTAGACTTGAATTATAAGGGTTGTGTTTTTGCAATACATATAGGTTTTGTTTTTCCATACTTAGTTTAATAATATCATTAGACACCCATTCTTTTCTGGTAGATTTTAATTTTTTTATGAACGATCGTTTAGGAAAGTATTTGTTAAAATCTAATAAAAACGTCTCAAAAAATATTCTGTACAAGTCATTAACAAAATAAATATCACAATTACTGTTAGACACAGCATACAGTGCAGACCAGCTTTCCTCATTTAGGCTGTTGTGGAACAGCAAAATACTATTGTTAGTAAATTGTCTACAAGTAGATATTAGTTTATGTGTTGTGTTGTTTATATTAAATTTCACCAGCACAGCTGAATGGTCGGATAAGCCAGGGTCAATTACATTATAATTTGTAATTTTTATATTTATATTACAAAATATGTGGTCTATACAACTAGAGGAACTACTCGTCACCCTAGTTGGGACATTTATACATGAAATTAGGCCATATGAATTAATCACGTCTTGTAACTGTGTTGAATATTTACTATCTTTCAAAGTGTCAATGTTAATATCCCCACCTAATATTAATTCCTTTTTTGAGTTGTTTGTATTTTTTGAAACATTTTCCAGTAAATTTGTTAACTGAGTAAAAAATTGTTCATAATTCTTTGAATCTGAAATTCTATAAACGCATAGTATTAAGTAAGTATCATTATTTAATTTTATTTCAGTGGCACAGACTTCAAAGGTTTGTTGGATAGCAAACTGTTTATATTCTATCATGTCAGACGCAAATGGCATTAATTCGCTGCTTAAGAGAATGCAGGAGCCTCCACGAATATATGGCTGAATCTATGGCTGTGATATAATTAACATTTCAACCCACTGAAGTAGTAAATCCTCCCTACGGGGAGTTTAAAGTGATAAGTCACCTCCAGTCTTGATTGGTAGTGAATAGTTGATTAGTGGATAAACTCGTACTTGCGTGGTCCCAATAAGATATAGTAACTCTCTCTGCCTTACATGGCTTTGATATAATTAACATATATAAACACACTGATGGATATATATTATATATATATATATATATATATATATGCTTATTTATTTATTCATACGCCTACACTTATATTAACCCACTCACTTACGTTTATTTATAGAATTTACATCGATTGATTAATTTATATGTGTATATTTGTCATAAATACTGAAATGCTGTACGTCTCCGGCACCTCAAGTTATGTTTTATTTGGTTAATTGCCATTAAAGCACCGTTTCAACCTACCTATTAATATCAAATTACCATAATACACTAAAATAGTTAGTATGCGTGATTGTTTTATTCTAATTAAACTAATATAAAAATATATAATTAAATGGCTGAATTGAATATATATTTAAATATATATTATAAAGTCAGTTTGTACTTTCCAGCTGACTATTTCAAATTTTGAAAGTAAATAATACTTTAAATAATAAGTTAAATAAATCAATCGAAGATATTAAATCATATCTGCTGTTTCAATCTGGTTTGCTTATCGGTACAGGGCGTTTCAAAATTCTCTACCAACCTTTCGAGGTATTGATTCTGAGCTAAGAGCGAATTCAAATAATATATTTAAATCATCCGAAAGTCCTCAGTTACTCACAAAGCCGCCATTTAATGTTCAATTAAAAAAATTATTTGTTTCTCAAAATTATAAAACGTAAAAATTTGATATTTTGTATACACCTTAATAATAGTAAGGCCAACCTAAAAAATATATTAATGTAGGAATTTAAAATGACGGCCATCCAAAATATTTAATTAAGAACAACTTAAAAAAATAGTCGTACAGCTCTTTTTTTAAATGCCTTATTTTAGAACATTTATAGGCAAATATAACGATATCCTATTTATTTAGATCAAATAAAGAATAAACGAGGTATGACACTTTTTGTGGTGTGCGGCAGATGGTGCATGTTAATGTGTACAGGCAATACAATAATGTGACATTCACCTACTCCCTAATAATGATTTTTTATAAATTAATTCAAATTAGTTTTCTCTTTAAAAAATAAGAATATTAGTTAAAAAAACCTTATTTGTTTTACCTTAAACTCTTCCTATATTTTCGTTATATTCAGCAATAAAAATACAAAAGGAATTGTTTAAAACCTGATTCATATTAACAAAATAATCATAAATCCTAACAAAATAATAATTATTGAATAAATTCAAACTAATTTAACCGACTAATTAACTTATAAAATCATTATTAGGCGTTAGGTGATTGTCACATTGTTGTATTGACCTGCACCATCTGGCATGCACCTGAAGTGTCATACCTCATTTATTTTTTATTTAATCCTTATAAATAGGATAAAGTTATATTTGACTTTTAATTGTCTAAAAAAGATGATTTTACTAAAAGTGTTATACGACTATTGTTTGAAAAAGTAGGATGGATCTCCATTTTGAATTTCTACTTTATAAAATTTTTTAATTTATTTCATAGGTTGGCCTTACTATTATTAAGATGTATACAAAATTTCAAAATTTTATGTTTTCAGATTTTTGAGAAAAAATATTTTTGAAAAAAAAATGGTGCCTCTGTGAGTAACTGAGGCCTTTCGGATCATTAAAATGTGATATTTAGATTCGCTACTAGCCAATAATCAATAATTCCAAAGGTTGGTAGAGTGTTTTGAAACACCCGTATAATTGTTTGGCAACAAGATGAGTATTGTCTAACATGCAATTGCATGCACAGTTTTAAGTTGAAATATTGATATGGTATGAAGCACTTTTAGAATCATTGTTCTAGGACGAGGAAGTTAAAGCATGAAAGCAATATTACGATTAGCCCATCAAGGCTAGTATATAGTGTGACTTTAAAATACATATAGTATAGTGATATAACAAGAGGGTTGAGCATATACAAAGTATTAAATTTCAGAAAAAAGTGGAATTATTTTTTATAATAATTTTAGTTTTTTATTTGTTGAGCTTAAGTTAAAACAATTATAATTATTTATAAAAATATTCGTGTAAGAAATGTGTGATCCCAAATCAGTTCCATTGGTAGCGTCAGTGGACGCGCACATGGATAACATCTCAATTAAGCATTAAGTACAGTCATGAATTAGGTTAATACATATGTAATACACAATTAAAAGCTACATAAAGGCAACAGTTCAATTTACAAATTAAAATATGTAAATTAATTTATTGTCAATTTACACTGTTCATTAAGTGTCTATTTCATTTTTTCGTTGACAGTCGAAATCACGCTTCCAGTGACATTTGTTTCCAGAAAATAGTAGGGGCAGAACAGTGGAGGTCTTCCTTGCCACCCTCCATACATCCCACAACCCATATCTTATTAATTCCTACTGGATAGACTCCGTGGCGTGCCTTACCAGGGAACAATGTATAGAGTCTAAAGAAAATTCGGTATATAAATCGACTGTCCAGGGACTTACCGGATATCGGTTTTAAGTAGGCTGACTTCTACGTGTATAGACCTAAGTAAGTTCAGAAATGTACTTCACTGAAACCATTGTAAGTTTGACTTACACTCAGTATCGTCATATATATCATCCAGGACACTATTTATTTTTTAGTCTAAAAAACTAACAATAGAAACCTAATGTTTTTTTTTCTACTAGTTTATACTGAATATTATAAAAGAAACAGACATAAAATCGTTCTATTTATTAGTTGTTCTTAGCTTTTAGGATATGCATCATGCATTTTGGCTCAGATTATATGAAAAAATCATGTATTGGAAGATTTTTCTGACCCTAATAAAATGTTTCTTACAAATTGGATAAGGCTGATTACGCTACCGAAAACTCGAATCATATTTACCTTTTTAACAAATATTTTAAGTTGAATTTTTTTCAGAAACAAAGTTCAATTCCAGTACAATATGATATATAAGTAGAAGTGAGTTTTCTACATAGACTCTCTGGTTATGTTTCAATTCACTATTTCTTATAATAAATGTTGTGTATGTGTATATTATTTGTATTAAACTGTCCCCACTAATGATTATGTACGCTACCAGTTTCCAAGTTTTGTATGTTGCTGATGGAAATAGATAATTTACTCATTTACAATTAAAATGTAAAAGTGTTTTATTTGAAAATCCAAATATATTTTTTTAAATCATTATATTCCCTCAATATTTAGGTTTTCTTTATATCTAGAGTTTTCTATTGAATTATGAAATCAACTCTATATAGTCATGGTTCAAATATAAGTTTAATTTATTAAAATATTATTATATCAATCGTATTTTAAAGCTGATATGTTTATAACACTTATTTTCGATAGCTACTGGTATTCACATTATTACTTTTATATAATAAAGAAAGAAAAATGAATGAATATTCCAAAATCTATTAAATAAATCTACGTACTCTCCAGCTAATGTAATATATGACGAACAATAGAAGCAATAAAAATACACCATAGATCATCATATGTTTGTAGAGGTTATAAACAAGGCAGACAGTATTAAAAAGACACCATAGATCACCATATGTTTGTAGAGGCTATAAACAAGGCAGACAGTATTAAAAATACACCATAGATCACCATATGTTTGTAGAGGCTTTAAACAAGGCAGACAGTATTAAAAATACACCATAGATCACCATATGTTTGTAGAGGCTATAAACAAGGCAGACAGTATTAAAAATACACCTTAGATCACCATATGTAAACAAGGCAGACAGTATTCTTTTGGTGATGTCATGTTTTCAATACAAGTTTACCAAGGTATAAATTTAATACATATTGTTTAAAATTCTACCTAAACTATAAAAATATTAGAAAATACGGTATAATTTTGATAGTAAGATCTCTCATTATTACACGTAAGATCGATGTATTGTGTTAGCATGTATACATTATCGAATTTACAACAAAACAAATAAATAAAACTTTCTTTAAACTAAGTTTACTCGTAATAATTTAAATATAAAGCACAAATTATTGAAAAAAAGTTCTATGCATTAAGTATGATAATTGAAAATAACAAGAATATCTATTGATTTTACTGAATGAAATGTAATGTATCAATAAATTATTATTACTCTTTTTTTGAAATTATATTCCAATTTAAATCAGTTTTGGTTCGTCCTGAGAATCAATGGATTCTCAGTGCTTTTTTTGATAGCATCCCTCTATCCACCACCTGAGGAGGCGCCCGAAGGAGGACTGGTATCACCCACGGGTATTTTAGTGTAATTAACCCCAACCTCGCTCTATGTGGTGGTAGCCAGCCAAACAACACACTATCTCCCACTTTGTTTTTGAAATTTGTTAATGATGGAGTATCAGATGAGGGAGACAAAGGTAGTTGGACATTTGCCATCATTACGTTAAAAATAACTATCACGACGTTTCGATTTGGTAAAACCCAAACCTTTTTCAAGTGCTAAAAACTAAATTACATCTACACAAATATGTTATAAAACTACGTTCTTAAACTAATAAACTTATCTACTTTAATAATTATCTACATTTTAAACTAGATCCTAGAATGGAGTACAACAAAATGAACTTCTACTAAATATAAAAAATATTAACAGGGTTAAATTAATATAGCCAAATAGGCGCTTTCAAGGTCACGATATCAACGAAAAATGTAAAACACTATAAAATTAATATTCAAATCAGACTGAAATAAGATTACATTAACTAATCATAAATATATGGTACTTGAAAAACACAATTAATTTAAAATAACATTCAACACGCACAAAAAATTATATATATATGGCTCGGAAGGACTGAGGCTACTATTAAAATTACATTTTAACCTGAAAAGACAACAATTATTAGGAATAAAACAATACCATAATCAAATATTACAAAAATGATGAAGTCTTACGACCCGCAGCGACGATGGCGTCTAGACGTCCCAGGTACGAAGTGAGGATGATGCAATCCAAATGCAGTGTCTACGAAGTTCCCTCCAAGGTGATAAAACACGGGGACTAGACAAACTGTTGTAATTATAAACTTTTACAAACTGTAATTGTTATAGGTGCAGGTGGTGTAGGATTCTGGTTAGATGATGTCATGAGTGTATTATAATACACTCATGACATATAATACACATATGACTTCATCTAACCAGAATCCTACACCACCTGCACCTATAACAATTAAACACCCCATGAGTCTCCGTCCCCGTACCTGAGTCACCGCATTTTTGGCGATCTCGGAGCGTACTGTACGTCCCTGACCTCGTCAGTCTGTGTATGGTTGTTGTGAAGTGTAGTGTGTATGTTTGTCTAGTCCCCGTGTTTTATCACCTTGGAGGGAACTTCGTAGACACTGCATTTGGATTGCATCATCCTCACTTCGTACCTGGGACGTCTAGACGCCATCGTCGCTGCGGGTCGTAAGACTTCATCATTTTTGTAATATTTGATTATGGTATTGTTTTATTCCTAATAATTGTTGTCTTTTCAGGTTAAAATGTAATTTTAATAGTAGCCTCAGTCCTTCCGAGCCATATATATATAATTTTTTGTGCTTGTTGAATGTTATTTTAAATTAATTGTGTTTTTCAGGTACCATATATTTATGATTAGTTAATGTAATCTTATTTCAGTCTGATTTGAATATTAATTTTATAGTGTTTTACATTTTTCGTTGATATCGTGACCTTGACAGCGCCTATTTGGCTATATTAATTTAACCCTGTTAATATTTTTTATATTTAGTAGAAGTTCATTTTGTTGTACTCCATTCTAGGATCTAGTTTAAAATGTAGATAATTATTAAAGTAGATAAGTTTATTAGTTTAAGAACGTAGTTTTATAACATATTTGTGTAGAAGTAATTTAGTTTTTAGCACTTGAAAAAGGTTTGGGTTTTACCAAATCGAAACGTCGTGATAGTTATTTTTAACGTAATGATGGCAAATGTCCAACTACCTTTGTCTCCCTCAACTATCTCCCAGTTTTATTTAGATTTTTTTAAATAGTTGTACTTTTTTATACTTGTTAGGGTCCCTCTGTAAGTAAAGGCATCACTTTACTTTATACCCGTACACACTTACAAAGGAGTTTTTTTGTTTATAGATTTGATGTGTTTTTTCTTCTTTTGTAAGCCACTCTTCCTCACCTATGGATAATCCAGTCATTCAATCATACACGTACATTACGAGGGCCCGGACTGCGACTCAAAGTCTTACGGGGCTTAGCCCAGCTTAAAGCTGTAGGAGTACCTCAGTACTTGTGCGTGTTACGGCTGCCTTGGAGAACAGTTGGATGATTTTTCTATTAAATTTGGTCCATTCTCACCTCGATGGTACGGTACTCTATCACACAGAGCTGGAGATAGCCGCTATTAAATTGTAGTTGTGAAATCTCACAAAAGTGTCCATATTATAACAGAATTGACTTTACAAATTGTTTTTAAAGGTTGACGGTTATAGAGTTTACTCAAAACTAACTTATCATTACTTACTTGGTGTAGGAGTTACCGTAATCAAGAAGGAAGTTCGCCAAGTACGAGGTTCCTACATTGCACTACGGTCAATCTTTACTTGGTGGAGCCGTTCAATGGTATACCAACTTGCTTACATTGGGTTTTTTTAAACTTGTATATGATATTTCGCCTTTGTGACACAAGCGTTAATGTTGATGTGGTGAGCCACATCCTGTAACATTGTGGTAATGCTCAAAGTATTACTTGTAGACTTTGTATATACGTACATTGAAACTGCTAAAGGACTCTGTTTTTTTACATTTTTAAATGTACACAAAGTAAAATCTAACCAAACGGATAAGTTATGTACAAATCTTCAAATATATAAAGAAACTGTCCAATATTAAATTTCCAAAGTGTTGCTGTGGTAAATATTTTAGACAAATTAATTTGATTTAAGTAATTTTCGATAAATTTTAAAGGTTTTTTAGAAAAGTTTAACAAAGTTCCACTGCAGCGAGAGAAGCAAGTGACCTGATTCTGGAAAGACGTTCTGACAGTATATTGTTGCAATTTTAGTTGATATTAATTTTTATGTTTGAAGTGTATAGAATTGATTAGTGTTTTTCTGTTTCAAAGTTTAATCTGTATTTTAATCTAAATCGGTAAAGTATACATGTTTACACATAAGATATTAAGCGATTACTGATCTGTAACAGAAACAACTACTTTCAAAAACTTGGTGTTTATTTGTATATTGAATTATTTGAAACCAAAAACTTTATTAAATTAATATTTGTTCAACGTGTAAAGGAAATAATACTTAACTGACCTCAGACTGATATCACAAAACTTGACCTCTAAGGTTAACATGTGGTTGATATACACGTGGAGTGTCCATGCGGTGCTGATTAAAATAGCAAACAATATAACACTGACCTCAAAGGTCAACCGGTGGTGCGCGAGAACTATTGGACTGTCAGTGCACCGAGCAGAGGCAGTGAGATACAGCTTGTGAAATTGTAGTGAATTAGTCCTTGAGTGTCGCTATAGTACAAAGGAAGGAATGTTTGAGTATAGGAAGTGAAGGTGGGTGTGCTAGTTTCGTTATGTAGGGGGACTGATGGGTTCTGGATAGGAACGTAGATTGGAAGTGAGGTATTTGAGTCCACAGAATTGATAAAGAAAGTGACTGAAATTAAGTAATGTAACTTAGGTAACATGTACATGCACGCAAAGGTGGGCGAAAATAGGAAATTTTTAGTTAATGGTTAATGAAGAGAAACATATTATACTAAGATGTGAAGCTTGTGACCAATAACGGAAGCGGATTTGATAAAGCCCGGCCACCAGTAGACCTTGTAAGTACAGTTAAAGTAATTTAGGTTGATAGTCCGAAGATGGCTAGGCATGAGGGCTCTAGGGTAAGAGCGTACGAAGTTAAGTTAAGCTAGCGTATTAAGTTTGGAGGATGCCGGGTGTGTTTGATACGAAGGTATCCATACGAAGTTAAGTTCAATGTAGTAGTCAATGGTAGTTAAAGGACCAAAAAGTTAACAGTGTATTAAATATAGCTGCCCCTTAATTTTTAAATGAGACGTGTATTGCGGATTGCCTTGAGTGTTAAGTAGGGACTTGAGGATACCCAATGATTAACCGTGATTAGATATTTTTAACGAAAGTATAGGTAGGTAACGATGTATGTTAATGGAAGCCGTAGATGAGTGGGAGTACCCGAAGTTAAGAGTACATGTTAACAGAGTACAGAACAATTAAATTCAAAATTAATTTAAATGGGTAGGCTAACAGTGTATGTTATATAAGAAAGCTAGGTTAACAGTGTATTTATTAAAAAGTTGAGAAAAATTAAATAGAAAATTAATTAAAATGGATAGGCTAACAGTGTATTACAAATTATAAACAGATAAAATAAAAAGAATTGCCCCTTCATTTTTGTATAAATAATTAATTAAAAACGTGTATTGCAGGTACCGCCTTCATTTTTTAGTAGACAAGTCCTGCATTTCAAGACTGTATTGCAGGTAGCGCCTTCATTTTTAAATATATAATTAGTTAAAAGGTGTATTGCGGGTTGCCTAGAGTGTTAAGTAGGGGCTTGAGGATGAACTGTGATTAGATAGATAAGTACATGGGGGGCATAGGTAGGTAACGATGTATGTTAATGGAAGCCATGGATGAGTACCCAAAGGTAAGAGCGCATGTTACCAGTGTATTTATTAAAAAATTGATAGAAATTAAATTCAAAATTAATTTAAATAGGTAGGCTAACAGTGCATTTGAGAAAGATTACTTGTAAAGTAGGGAGGGAGGCAACCAATCAGAGCGTAGCATTTGGGTGCGCATGCGCGCCAGACTAGCAGCCGACGGGTGAAGAGCGTACGAAGGTAGCCGACAGTCGCCGGAAGTACACGTAAGCAATATAAAAGGCCGCCATCTTTTGCATTTTATATAGTATAACGGAGGAAAGGTTAGGTTAGGAGTGCATTTTATATAGTATAACAAGGAAAAGATCGCCATCTTTTGGCATTTTATATAGTATAACGAGGGAATTTGGAGGGAAATTTTGGGAGGGGAATGACCACCAGGGACTTCCCTTCCGAAGGTGCCATGTTTCCGAATGGATGCGCTTAGTTTTGCCACCAGGTGCGCTGTAACATTTGTTATAATGTATATATGAAATAATGCGTTTGTTATAGTGTATATATGAAATAATCCACAGAGTAGCAAGTCCCTGCGCATGCTTCACCCGCGCACCGGTGTGTCCGCTAGGTGTGCTGCCATCGGGTCGAGAGCACGGCAATGCCACTAGGTGCTCTGCGATCGCGTCATCCACATAGAGTATTACATTTGTTATAGTGTATATATGAAATATTTCATTTGTTATAGTGTATATTGCCATGGCCCACCCACGCACATGCGCCACTATTTATTATAGTGTAAAGACCGCCATCTTTTTACATTTTATATAGTATAACAGAGTGTATTTTATATAGTATAACAAAGGAAGGCCGCCATCTTTTCGATGAGGGAATTTGAAGGGAATTTTATGGAGGGAATTTTCCTACAGGGTACCGGGTGTTAGTTAGCGTGGGAGGGAAAAGACGTCATATTGGGCAAAAAAAAATTCATTTTATATAGTATAACGGTGTATTTTATATAGTATAACATGGTTAACAGTGTATTTTATATAGTATAACAAGGGAATTTGGAGGGAAATTTGGGGGAAGTGTGGGAAATTTATGAATTGGGGGAAATTTGAGGGAAATTCGGGAAATTTGAGGGAAATTTTGTGGGGGGAGGGGGGTTGGTACCACTGCACTGCCATCTTGGATCCGGTCACGTGACCGCCACCATCTTGGAAAACCGAAAAAAAGTGAGCCTTGCTGTATCCAAAAATACCTACTATGAACAAATGTAGTCATTGTTACTATGTGAGTTCGGCTTAGCTCAGAAAGGACTATTTATTAATAGCCCAATAGCCAGGACAACTATGGGACCTACAGCTTTACGTGGAAACCAAACCACGTAGTGTTGGTCTGATTTTCAGCTAACTGACAAGTCTGACACTCAGTTTTCTTCTCTACACAACATTCGAACCTTGACTACCATTCAACACGGACACTCCAGACTTCTCTAGTAGTGTCTTCGTTGATGACAACCATTGAGCGGACGCCGTGTCGTTATTAAGAGAACCAAGCATGGAACCTATCGCCTATAATCTCCCAAACACCTATTCCCCAAGTAGCTGAGTTACAGCACTGCGCCACCAGTGCCGACATTAAGAATTAAAAGAATTAAGAAGAAAATATAAAATCAATGCCACTTTTATATCTTAATTGTTAACAATTATTGTAAGAATGTCAACTGGTTCGGTTTTGTACAAGCTATTAACATACATATTTGAAATATATACAAGTTCCAATCAAAGTACTTTTAATAATCCACCTATGAATTGAATCTACAGCCATCTAAAGTGTAAGACTGTCTTAACATCACCTACTATCTACAGCCATCTAAAGTGTAAGACTGTCTTAACATCACCTACTATCTACAGCCATCTAAAGTGTAAGACTGTATTAACATCACCTACTATCTACAGCCATCTAAAGTGTAAGACTGTCTTAACATCACCTACTATCTACAGCCATCTAAAGTGTAAGACTGTCTTAACATCACCTACTATCTACAGCCATCTAAAGTGTAAGACTGTCTTAACATCACCTACTATCTACAGCCATCTAAAGTGTAAGACTGTCAACATCACCTACTATCTACAGCCATCTAAAGTGTAAGACTGTCTTAACATCACCTACTATCTACAGCCATCTAAAGTGTAAGACTGTCTTAACATCACCTACTATCTACAGCCATCTAAAGTGTAAGACTGTCTTAACTTCACCTACTATCTACAGCCATCTAAAGTGTAAGACTGTCTTAACATCACCTAGGCTTGAATGTGTAACATTGAAGTATTTTCACAGGAAGAGGGAATAGAAGAATATCCCGTTTTATACTAACCGTTTATCATCGGGTACTGCGTGAATAAATATTCATTGGATATTTAAAATATAGCTTAGGTATTATTTGCAATAATAAAATAATATGTTAATTTATTTATTTACGAATAAAACAATTCATAAATACACAAACAATAAATAGGCTTGATGGTGAACGACAGTTACAAACAGTAGTAAGGAAACAAAGTTTAAACTAACGTAATAATGAATTGGCTAAATATTTGAACATTGAAACTATGAATATTATAATAGAACTAAAACTACCAGCTTACAACTACAACAATGGTAATAATTAACCGATAAGAATAAACAATATGCAAAACAATATACAACTAGAAAAACATAACAATAACGCAGCACTATAACAACAATATGATAAATACAAGATAACAAATAATCCAAAAAGTCAACAATGAGATACAGGCAAAAATGAAAGTTATTGATAAAAGCTAAAACAGTAAAATGAAGTACTGTTAGATAGCAATACAGTATTAACGACCTGAAAAGATAGAGAATAATTAAAATTGTGAGAGAGGAGCAATGTATGCAACTCCCAGAGGAAAAGGAAACAGAAACGTAAGTCTCCTTAATGCACGAGTAGGTTCACACTCATCGACGAGTTATTGTGTAAGGAGTTTCTTCAACTTAAAACTTATAAAGTTAATATTATAAAGTGTAGATTATTTCTCTAAAGAAATATAATTAACTTTTCCTAGTATTCATTAGTTTTAAATTGCCTATAATCGTTACTGATAAATTAGGGGTTTCAAAGATTGGGTATTTCCAGTACGTACTTCAGGTTATTTTACAACCAACAAACAATATCATAGTTACGGTGTAACGTAGGTGATGAGTCTGAATAGCCGATGGAATACTTGGGCCGATATAATACGGTGGATTTTATATGTACTTCAGGTTATTTTACAACCAACAAACAATATCATAGTTACGGTGTAACGTAGGTGATGAGTCTGAATAGCCGATGGAATACTGGGGCCGATATAATACGGTGTATTTCCAGTATGTACTTCAGGTTATTTTACAACCAACAAACAATATCATAGTTACGGTGTAACGTAGGTGATGAGTCTGAATAGCCGATGGAATACTGGGGCTGATATAATACGGTGTATTTCCAGTATGTACTTCAGGTTATTTTACAACCAACAAACAATATCATAGTTACGGTGTAACGTAGGTGATGAGTCTGAATAGCCGATGGAATACTGGGGCCGATGTAATACGGTGTATTTTATATGTACTTCAGGTTATTTTACAACCAACAAACAATATCATAGTTACGGTGTAACGTAGGTGATGAGTCTGAATAGCCGATGGAATACTTGGGCCGATATAATACGGTGTATTTTATATGTACTTCAAGATATTTTACAACCAACAAACAATATCATAGTTACGGTGTAACGTAGGTGATGAGTCTGAATAGCCGATGGAATACTGGGGCCGATATAATACGGTGTATTTCCAATATGTACTTCAGGTTATTTTACAACCAACAAACAATATCATAGTTACGGTGTAACGTAGGTGATGAGTCTGAATAGTTGATGTAATATTGGGGCCGATGTAATACTGTGTATTTTATATGTACTTCAGGTTATTTTACAACCAACAAACAATACCATATTTACGGTGTAACGTAGGTGATGAGTCTGAATAGTTGATGTAATATTGGGGCCGATATAATACGGTGTATTTCCAATATGTACTTCAGGTTATTTTACAACCAACAAACAATGTCATAGTTACGGTGTAACGTAAGTGATTCTGAATAGCCGATGGAATACTGGGGCCGATATAATACGGTGTATTTTATATGTACTTCAGGTTATTTTACAGCCAACAAACAATATCATAGTTACGGTGTAACGTAGGTGATGAGTTTGAATAGCCGATGGAATACTGGGGCCGATATAATACGGTGTATTTTATATGTACTTCAGGTTATTTTACAACCAACAAACAATATCATAGCACAGAATATAGACAGATACAGAAGCCCCACGCAATGCTAAATTTTGAAACGCGAAATCGCTTAACTCACCGGCCAGATCATACGCGGCGCTAGTAGTAAAAACCGGCCAAGCGCGGTTGCCAAACTGTGGCTGGCCGGCCGGCCCAGCCGGCCAGGGAGAAATCCCTCGCTACGTCTCGTCTCCGCTCTGGTCTCAGTGGTCTCTAACTCTCTATTCAACTGAAACAGTCCCGCATGTATGGAATGAGCACTGAGCATTCCAAAAATTATGCATATGCGGAGTTCAATATTACTGTACATCTTTTTACTGTTAAAGCGTATACGGGTAATAATGCGTATTGACATTTATAATAAACAATTTTTTTAATAGGTGCCTATCATAAACCACCCAATTTTAGAAATTGTATTAGAAAATAAAAAGTTATGTATTTTTCTATACTAGTTTTTGTTCATCGTGTTTACTACAGTACTTCAGTGACAAGTTTTGCATAACTTTGTGATGCCTAGATTTTGTACTCAAATAAGTATAAATAAATAAATAAAACATATAGAAATAGATTTTTCCCATGTAAAGAAAATAAATAAAGTAAATTTAGTAGGCTTACTATTGTGAATGTATTTAAGAATACAATAATAAACAATTGAAAAACTAAAATTCCTTACAAGTAGCATAATCAACTACTATTAAAAATACATTATTTTCTTCAGGTATTCATCAGTAGGGCGTTATTTTCGTTCAATAACCTAAGTAAAGTAAAAATAGATGAGGAATATACCTGAAACATAAATATTCCTTATACAAAGAACAAGTTTATCGTGGTTAAGGAGAAACTCTTAAGATATGATATCTATAAATAATATTAAAGTGAAATAACACTGACCGATCACAAATTCTCAATAACTACTAGACTTTGGACCGTGAAACTTGGCATGCAACTTTTGTATATGCTATATATACATACTAAGAAAGGATTTTAAGGTGCAATTTGACATATGAGGTTATTTTTAACTCTTACACATTACACTTGACATAACAGTGTAATGTAACAATGTAGGCATGTAATAGAAGAAAAATAAGAAAATTACACGAGTGAGATAACACGAGCGTAATAAGTAGCGGTGTTGTACACACTACGCGTGCATTGGTATCCCCTAATTTCAGAATAACTGTTGAGTTCATAATTATTACTACCATTTTAAAAATGGGTCAAAGAGTGTTTAAAAGGAACATGAATATACTGTTTCCTTGAAAATAGACCGAAAATAATATTGGGGGCATACCGTCTGACAGTTCTAAAAGCACGTGTTCATTTATTTCCTGCATTCTTTTCGCCTGTAAGTGTTCAGTCAATTTCGGAATAGAATTGGTTTGGGTTCAGTTGTTTTATCGTTGTGTCGTTTTGTCATAACATAACCTAGAGTTGTAAAGAAGCAACTGCGGATGTTCAGGTTTCCAAAACACCTATCACATGAGTGGGTGAAGAATTGTGGTAAGTGAAATAAATTTTATAAATAATACAGATAATTTAGGCTTTCATTATGTTTCCCAAGCAGTTTGTGCGCTGTGCTATTATAAATTAATCAAACGTCTTCTGTCTTGTCCCCGCATTGTCAATTATTTAACACTGCCCAAAACCGTACCAATGCCAAGAGAAAACTAATAAATACTAAATACTAATAATATTAAGAGTCTACATATTAATGTAGATGGCTGTCGGAGGCAGTCGGACATTGAGAGATTTGGCGGAGACATGTCAACCAACTGTTGAGCTCAAAATTTAAGGGGGAGGAATGATAGTTAGTTATTGTTTTTATTTTTACCTATTTTTCAAAACTTGGCGTACGTATTCAACATATCAAAAGTAAACTCAACGCGCAATATGATAACGTTTAAAATGACACCTCATACTCAACTTTTGGTTAATAAATAACGTATTTTGTGACCAATCGTGATGAATAAGTGAAACCAATTTAATATAAACTCCGCGATAGACCAAACTGTTAACATTGTCTTAATCCGGGTTGGACCGTGTCTGATTGTTATGTACACGTTGCCGACGTTTCGAGTACATTGCAGCACTCATCTTCAGGGTTACACACTTTGTTCTTTCATGTAGGGGAAAGAACTGGGTATCAAGCTTGTCAATTCAATGCTGCAAATTAGACCAGACTCGAAACTCGTGTACATAGCAATCAGACACGGCCAACCCGGATTACGAAAATGTTAATAGTTTGAATACTGGCCATGTATCAGAATACCGGAATTTAGTTCATTTTCATAGTTCTTGACAGTATGACCATGTATTATTTCTTATTGGCATGTATTATTCCATAACCTTTTTGAATTATAATTTTTACTGAAACGCTTATCACAATCAGTTTCATATGAAATAATGCTTCAAATTTACTATATAATCATTCTTAGTAAAATGGACACATGGAATTCTGCTATCACTGGAATCAAACGTACGGTACTTACTGACAAAAGTGATGAGAGGCGAGAAAACATGTTTAATATAAGAAATACTGGAATTTATTTGGAGAAATTAAAAAAAAAAAAACGAAATAATGTAGCCACTAAAAATATGGAAAAGTCCACCAATTAAAATGTCATTAAAATGTTCGTCCTTTCTGAGATCCTAATACTGTAATAGCCAAATAAAATGGACACCAATCAAACTGTTATTATTTAAACTGTAAATAATACGAATATATATTATTACATATTTTATTTTGTTAATTTTAGGAAATCCGGATTTGATTGGTTTGTCTCCAAACAGACTGTATAAAAATAAAAGATTATGTGAGGAACATTTCTGTGAAAAAGATATTTTGCCTAGTGGTCGCCTTGTTACGGGTTCAGTTCCTGTTCCATATTGTATACAACCGTCAACATCATCTTGTACAGACAGTAATGAAAACCAAGACCTGGAGTTAACAGTAAACAGAAGCATGGAAGAAGCCACAATTCACTCATATGGAAAAAATAACATGTTTGATTTCCAAAGATTGGCTTCCCCAGCAATAAGCACTTCATCCGCAACATTTTCAGTGGAAAAATCACCATCGACTAGGCAATGGATTGACATTGCTTCACCGGCAAATCAACTGGGCAGAGTGAGATTTAATACAGTGAAACGAAGGCTATTTAATTCTTCAGTCAAGCAAAACACCGAACAGAAATTTAAACAATCTCAGATAATGAAACAAATGTTACTTTACAAAATTTAATTTATTTTACATTATTCAAAATCATTACGTTACTCTATTAGTATTTGCAATACAATAAAATAAGATTGAAAATTGTATTATCTAAAACTAGATAATTTCTTTTAAGTTAAATAAATCATTTAAGTTTGATTTACAAAATCATTATTAACTTTTCTTTTAATCAATAATTTATTCTAACAACTTATCTGAGTTATATCACTATGGATGATGATGGGATCCATCTCATGTCCTATCGTTTACTCAACGAAACGGAAATTTAATATAATATAAACTTTAATTCATAGCAACAACTTTTAGTTAGCACATTTAAAACGCACAAGTGTTTCAACACATTCTCCCGGAAACGTAGCCCGGTGCCGGTGGTGTCAGTGGAGGACGATCCTCGTCGATCTCCAAGTATTTTTCAAATGGGGTGAGGAACACACCTCAACCGTTGACTTCGGATTCCCGCCTTTCTTCCTTTGGGTACGCGACTATGACCCTTCTGGGTATATTACGATGTAGCTGTTTTGACAGCTGCTGCGGCCTACGGGCAAATTTGGAATCATATGTCCCGTTCTGATTGGTTCGTTTCAGAACTCGTCATCTGAGTTATTTTACTGCGCATCAGTCACTTGTGACATGGTGGGGTTCAATGGAAAATACCCAACCGACATGTCGATGCTTGTCTCACGCTGCTACGTCATAACTTTGCTGACTGTTTAGTCTCAGACGTTCCCACATGTTTTGATAATTCTTGGAATGAGCCAACCCATCCTGTTTCGAACAAAGAGTTTTGTTTACTGTGATTTATTGCTGGGGCCTCATCTGTCCCACGGTTATTTTCCACACGACAATTTTCTAATATGATTTGAAACTTCTCCATCTATTTTAATTAAATATATTCCTTTTCTTCTATATAATAATTTATTATTTATCTAAATTAATTAATTTGCCTATCAATTTGGTGGACCTGTTACACATTTGGCTTCAAAAAGATTAACAATATTCAGACTTAGAAGAGAAATCCTCAAATGTAAATTTTTAAAATATCCACTAGAAAAGAAACAGTTTAAAAGTAAAGACGCTGCTGTTTTATGCACTATGCAAGTTCACAAAGCTAGGCAACCATGGTCCAGAGAAGAAAAAAAATTCAGTACGGCTCTCTATTTAAAATCACCATCTACATATAAATATTTGCAGAGGCTCATAATTCTTCCTGGACAGACAACTGTGCAGCGATGGCTTAGTAGCAAAGAAGTATTTAGACCAGGTTTTAATAAATCGTTCCTGAATCAAATAAAACTAAAAGCTTCTACAATGACACCAATGGAAAAATCCGTAGTACTAATGTTTGATGAAATGGCTATAAAAAAAACCTTAGAATATTCCCAAAAACATGACTTCATAGAGGGGTTTAAAGACACTGGTCTTTTTGGGCGTGGCCCAGAAATAGCTAAACAGGCGGCTGTCTTCATGGTGCGAGGATTGTACTACCAGTGGAAGTTACCTGTTGCATACTTTGTCACAGAAAATGGTTTAACAGGCGAAGAAACAAAAAACCTGATCATAGAATCTGTAGGGAAGCTGGAAAAGACAGGTTTGAAAGTAAAGGCAGTTGTTTGTGACCAGTGCACTACGAATGTGTCAGCATATCAAAAGTTGAATGTAACTGAAGACAACCCATTTTTTTTTAAGCAGAGCCAATGAAAATGTATTTGCACTCTATGACACGCCACATTTATTGAAATCTCTCAGAAACAATCTTATCACACATGACTTCATATTGAATGAAAATGTTATTTCCTTTTCAGACATCAGAGAACTTTATAAAATTGAAAAGATGAGTAGTACAACAAGAGCAGCTCATCAGCTATCTGCAGCCCATATTTGGCCTAATAACTTCCAGAAACTTTCTGTTTCCCTTGCTGCCCAAATATTTAGTCACACAACGAGTGCTGCACTTAAAACTGCCTTTGCCGTGGGAGAGTTAAAATCATCTACTGCTATGCACACAGCCAATTTTTTACAAGAAATTAACTCCTTATATGACTCTATGAACAGTAAAAAACGAAAGACAAAAAATCCTGACTCTTGTGCTCTCAATAAAAAAGACAATCACATAAAAAATGTTTTGGAAGAAGGACTAAATACTTTTAAATGTTTGAGAAAGATAAATGCCACACATCCTGAGCCACCGTGCTTTCGAGGGTTCAGATTAACCATAAATGCTATACTCAAACTGTTTGAATCCGAAGACTGTGACTATGTATTAACATCACGTCTCAATCAAGACCCTCTAGAAAATCTATTTTCCAGCATTCGACAAAGAGGAGGATTTAATAAAAACCCAACAGTTAGGGTGTTTAGAGGATCACTTAGAATCTGCACGTTGAAGCAAATGATGGAACCACCAAAAAGCACGTCATATGACCCAGACTTAGATGACTTACTTGATATATATGGACCGTCTCAAAGCCAACAGGATGGTAATGAAGGTAAGATTATAAAATTTAACATAAATTAAATAAAGTACATCATAAACTAATTAGTTTATCT
Source organism: Stictocephala bisonia (assembly GCA_035578905.1). Taxonomy (NCBI): domain Eukaryota; kingdom Metazoa; phylum Arthropoda; class Insecta; order Hemiptera; family Membracidae; genus Stictocephala; species Stictocephala bisonia. Next base: position 583,282 of record JAQJVL010000515.1, on the reverse strand, counting down.
ATCAACATTTATACCGAATTGTTTCTTAAACAGTAATTCATAAAATTGAGCTCGCATTTTGGTATGATATTAATTTATAGTCAAACTTAAATGATATAAGACTAAAGTTTAGGTAACATGCAGATTTTTATTTTGATCAACTCTTAAATAAATCTAATTTCTGTTTGATTGATTTTTTATTTTTAGCTGGGCATGTGTTTGGGCCAACGTTTCAGTTTTATAGTTATTGTTATAAATAATTAGACTGAACTAAAAAAAATTATAATACAATTATTTGAAATATTTTAGAAAATAACGAGAAATATTTCTGACAAAAATGTAGAACTGACATACATATATCATAGGACTGACATAAAATTTAATTTTTTAGCTGCACTACCTGTGAGAGGAACTTCAACTGAAGGTGAGAGAAACTCTAATGAAATGAGTTCTTCAGAAAGTGAGTTGGAGTCAAAAGGGCTTGATGGCCCCGTAATGCGGCAAGATAATACAACTACTTTGGAAAAATGCTCTCAGGTATATTTTGCCGGTTACATAGCTCACTTTTACCACAGGAAATATAAATGCAATGATTGTCTCAAGAAGATGTGTGACCTCACTTCTGAACTTAAAGGCAAAAAAGAGCTGTTATTGTTAAACCGCACATTTTCTAATATTGCAATTGATCCCACCTCAGGTCTGTTATCACCATCAGAAAACCTTCAACATGTTGTAAATATAGCACTTAAGTTATTTAAAAATAAGTTTCATGAAATTGGCCATAAATTGCATTTAATTAAACGACTTGTTAATTTGACAAAGAGAGTCGTTTCATTAGACTCTGTGACTTGTGTTGATTGTTACAAGCGAAGTAATTTTTTAATTGAAACTCTCTTCCGAGTACTTATCCATAAACAATGTTTATGGATATCAAATGAATTCAAAACCACTGCTTTGGGTAAACTTAAAGTTTTAAAAAATGTATAAAAAGGATTGTGATAAAATAATATAGCTTATCAATTATTTTTCGTGATGTATCATAATATGTATTTATATTGAACTTGTTCGATAATTTTAAGACAATTTTGTTGTTCTTTTTTTTTTAATAACCAAGAAATATTTGGCAAATTGAAAGGTTTAAAAATTTTACAAGGATTTGGTAAACAGAGGGTTAATAAAAATTAATAAAAATAATAAGCTTATGAGAGAGATGTATCGAACAGTAGTGATGAATAATTTCTGTGCAGTATGTAAATGATGTTTTCTGTATATTTAAGTAATGTTTTATTTTGTATTTTACTTCTATGAATAAATACAGCCTAATTTTTAGGCCATACTAATTTTGAAAAATATAGTTTTTTGTCGTTTTATAAATCAAGTTTATACTTATGTAAATAGTTAATTATTTATTTGTATTAGTTAATAATATAACGACTATTAATTTGTTTAGAGACTTCAATTAATACAAAATTGTTTGTTAATCGTGTGTTACCAATAACTATGTATCAGTTATATTTTATAGTTCCTCGTGGTGTAATATCACTGACAATGTCCAAGCCACCTGTAGAATAAAGATCTTGGCTTTTGTATCAACTCTAGTTATTTTATCATCCTTAAACAATTAATTATTTCATAATTTAATGTTATAAATTATCATAAATATTGTATCATAAACTTCTTCATAATAAAGAATAAAGTTAAGTAATCCCATTTATTTATAAGAGCATGAAATAGGTTTCTTTTACACAATGTACAAATACTGTACTTTGAGAATTTGGCTAAAATTCAAACAAGAGTATGTTTGAGTTGTATACGCGAATCAAACACAACTCAGTGAACGTAAGCGGATGTCTTCCGGGCCCTGCCCTGCCCTGTCCGACTGTCGATTGGAGTTATATCTGTCTCTCTCCACTGCGGGAGAATGGGAAATCCCGTGCTATGTGATCTGGCAACGCCGCGCCAGTTAGCGACCGTCTCAACGCCTTCATTTTGAGAAATACCCAAAACTGCCCGTTTCATTATTGCCTATACCGTGGGGCTTCTGTATCTGTCTATATTCTGTGATCATAGTTACGATGTAACGTAAGTGATGAGTCTGAATAGTTGATGTAATATTGGGGCCGATGTAATACGGTGTATTTTATATGTACTTCACGTTATTTTACAACCAACAAACAATATCATAGTTACGGTGTAACGTAGGTGATGAGTCTGAATAGCCGATGGAATACTGGGGCTGATATAATACGGTGTATTTTATATGTACTTCAGGTTATTTTACAACCAACAAACAATATCATAGTTACGGTGTAACGTAGGTGATAAGTCTGAATAGTTGATGGAATATTGGGGCCGATATAATACAGTGTATTTCCAATATGTACTTCAGCTTATTTTACAACCAACAAACAATATCATAGTTACGGTGTAACGTAGGTGATGAGTCTGAATAATTGATGGAATATTGGGGCCGATATAATACAGTGTATTTCCAAAATGTACTTCAGGTTATTTTACAACCAACACACAATACCATATTTACGGTGTAACGTAGGTGATGAGTCTGAATAGTTGATGTAATATTGGGGCCGATGTAATACGGTGTATTTTATATGTACTTCAGGTTATTTTACAACCAACAAACAATATCATAGTTACGGTGTAACGTAGGTGATGAGTCTGAATAGCCGATGTAATACTGGGGCCGATATAATACAGTGTATTTCCAGTATGTACTTCAGGTTATTTTACAACCAACACACAATACCATATTTACGGTGTAATGTAGGTGATGAGTCTGAATAGTTGATGTAATATTGGGGCCGATGTAATACGGTGTATTTTATATGTACTTCAGGTTATTTTACAACCAACAAACAATATCATAGTTACGGTGTAACGTAGGTGATGAGTCTGAATAGCCGATGGAATACTGGGGCTGATATAATACGGTGTATTTTATATGTACTTCAGATTATTTTACAACCAACAAACAATATCATAGTTACGGTGTAACGTAGGTGATGAGTCTGAATAGTTGATGGAATACTGGGGCCGATATAATACGGTGTATTTTATATGTACTTCAGGTTATTTTACAACCAACAAACAATATCATAGTTACGGTGTAACGTAGGTGAAGAGTCTGAAAAGTTGATGGAATACTGGGGCCGATATAATACGGTGTATTTTATATGTACTTCAGGTTATTTTACAACCAACAAACAATATCATAGTTACGATGTAACGTAAGTGATGAGTCTGAATAGCCGATGGAATACTGGGGCCGATGTAATACGGTGTATTTCCAATATGTACTTCAGGTTATTTTACAACCAACAAACAATGTCATAGTTACGGTGTAACGTAGGTGATGAGTCTGAATAGCCGATGGAATACTGGGGCCGATGTAATACGGTGTATTTCCAATATGTACTTCAGGTTATTTTACAACCAACAAACAATGTCATAGTTACGGTTTAACGTAAGTGATGAGTCTGAATAGCCGATGGAATACTGGGGCCGATATAATACGGTGTATTTTATATGTACTTCAGGTTATTTTACAACCAACAAACAATATCATAGTTACGATGTAACGTAAGTGATGAGTCTGAATAGCCGATGGAATACTGGGGCCGATGTAATACGGTGTATTTCCAATATGCACTTCAGGTTATTTTACAACCAACAAACAATATCATAGTTACGGTGTAACGTAAGTGATGAGTCTGAATAGCCGATGGAATACTGGGGCCGATATAATACGGTGTATTTTATATGTACTTCAGGTTATTTTACAACCAACAAACAATATCATAGTTACGGTGTAACGTAGGTGATGAGTTTGAATAGCCGATGGAATACTGGGGCCGATATAATACGGTGTATTTTATATGTACTTCAGGTTATTTTACAGCCAACAAACAATAACATAGTTACGGTGTAACGTAAGTGATGAGTCTGAATAGCCGATGGAATATTGGGGCCGATATAATACGGTGTATTTCCAATGTGTACTTCAGGTTATTTTACAACCAACAAACAATATCATAGTTACGGTGTAACGTAAGTGATGAGTCTGAATAGCCGATGGAATACTGGGGCCGATATAATACGGTGTATTTCCAATATGTACTTCAGGTTATTTTACAACCAACAAACAATATCATATTTACGGTGTAACGTAGGTGATGAGTCTGAATAGCTGATGTAATAATGGGGCCGATATAATACGGTGTATTTCCAATATGTACTTCAGGTTATTTTACAACCAACGAACAATATCATAGTTACGGTGTAACGTAGGTGATGAGTCTGAATAGTTGATGGAATATTGGGGCCGATATAATACAGTGTATTTCCAATATGTACTTCAGCTTATTTTACAACCAACAAACAATATCATAGTTACGGTGTAACGTAAGTGATGAGTCTGAATAGCTGATGTAATAATGGGGCCGATATAATACGGTGAATTTCCAATATGTACTTCAGGTTATTTTACAACCAACGAACAATATCATAGTTACGGTGTAGTGTAGGTGATAAGTCTGAATAATTGATGGAATATTGGGGCCGATATAATACAGTGTATTTCCAATATGTACTTCAGCTTATTTTACAACCAACAAACAATATCATAGTTACGGTGTAACGTAGGTGATGAGTCTGAATAATTGATGGAATATTGGGGCCGATATAATACAGTGTATTTCCAAAATGTACTTCAGGTTATTTTACAACCAACAAACAATATCATAGTTACGGTGTAACGTAGGTGATGAGTCTGAATAGTTGATGTAATATTGGGGCCGATGTAATACGGTGTATTTTATATGTACTTCAGGTTATTTTACAACCAACAAACAATATCATAGTTACGGTGTAACGTAGGTGATGAGTCTGAATAGTTGATGTAATATTGGGGCCGATGTAATACGGTGTATTTTATATGTACTTCAGGTTATTTTACAACCAACAAACAATATCATAGTTACGGTGTAACGTAGGTGATGAGTCTAAATAGTTGATGGAATATTGGGGCCGATGTAATACGGTGTATTTTATATGTACTTCAGGTTATTTTACAACCAACAAACAATATCATAGTTACGGTGTAACGTAGGTGATGAGTCTAAATAGTTGATGGAATATTGGGGCCGATATAATACAGTGTATTTCCAATATGTACTTCAGCTTATTTTACAACCAACAAACAATATCATAGTTACGGTGTAACGTAGGTGATGAGTCTGAATAGTTGATGTAATATTGGGGCCGATGTAATACGGTGTATTTTATATGTACTTCACGTTATTTTACAACCAACAAACAATATCATAGTTACGGTGTAACGTAGGTGATGAGTCTGAATAGCCGATGGAATACTGGGGCTGATATAATACGGTGTATTTTATATGTACTTCAGGTTATTTTACAACCAACAAACAATATCATAGTTACGGTGTAACGTAGGTGATGAGTCTGAATAGCCGATGGAATACTTGGGCCGATATAATACAGTGTATTTCCAGTATGTACTTCAGGTTATTTTACAACCAACAAACAATATCATAGTTACGGTGTAACGTAGGTGATGAGTCTGAATAGTTGATGTAATATTGGGGCCGATGTAATACGGTGTATTTTATATGTACTTCAGGTTATTTTACAACCAACAAACAATATCATAGTTACGGTGTAACGTAGGTGATGAGTCTAAATAGTTGATGGAATATTGGGGCCGATGTAATACGGTGTATTTTATATGTACTTCAGGTTATTTTACAACCAACAAACAATATCATATTTACGGTGTAACGTAGGTGATGAGTCTGAATAGTTGATGGAATATTGGGGCCGATGTAATAGCGTGTATTTTATATGTACTTCAGGTTATTTTACAACCAACACACAATACCATATTTACGGTGTAACGTAGGTGATGAGTCTGAATAGCTGATGGAATACTGGGGCCGATATAATACGGTGTATTTCCATCCGATATTTCTCTTTGTCTTTTTTTACTCTCTGGGTCGTTTTGTATTGGGTGATAACCAACCATTCCCTTTCATTTTTATCTCAATAGACAATTCCCTCGGAGGTTTACAGTTGTTTTATGGGAAGCGAACAGCATCGTCGTTACAATGGGTTCAATATAAACTATTTTCAGATACATTTGTCTGTTACCCTTACGTTGTTTTTATTTATTTCCTCACTTTGTAGAGAATGGTAAATAGTTCTTTATATTACAATTGTTTTGCATTGAAAAAGTTTTACTATCATAGACCAATATGCTCAACACTTTTTTATCTGTATACTTTTAATTTGTGTTTACAAATTTTGAGGTACTGGTGCATAAATGTATTAATTATGAAATTGGTAGGAAAAGATTACAATTTACAGTACATTATATTCAGTAATGGAAATTAGGCCCTTATTTGTGCACTTGCCTGAGTTACAACAGTCCTTAGGAACGTTTGTATATATTTTCTTTTTCATGGAAATATTTTAATGTTCAGTTGAGCGTCGGATACGGGCTACCATATCATTTGTACGGTATGAGTGAGGGAGAAAGAGGAACTCTTCGTATCAGAGTTTGTTGAATTTGAACTATTATAAATTAATTATTTAAATAAAATTTTGCCATTTTTAAAATTACGTTAAAAAGAAAAATTAATGTTTTTTATGGTTACTAAATTGCAATAGAGGTAACGAAGAGAGTTTCAAAAATACATTTGATGTCAAAAATAGAAGATAATAAGTTTATCAGGAGTAAGGCAGGGAAATATTTCAAAGATAATTTGTATAGTATTATACTTTTTAACTTTATTCAAAGAGTGAAGTACTAACCGTTGGCTCAGTGGGGACTGGAACCTTGGTCCTTACCCTCCGCAGTCCGAAGCCTTAGCCACTGAACCACCACGCCGGCAAGGCAAGTTGAGCCAAACTTGTGAGGTTTATTGAACAATTTGAGCCTGATACTTTTACAAAGTCTTGATAGACATGCCGATCTCTGATAAAAATTATGGATATAGGAAAACTCAAATTCCTTGTATATGATGCATCTTATAAAGATGAAAAATGGATTATTGAAGAGAAGATACATTCATAAACTTAGGAGAAGAGCATGAAAAAGGAGGATGAAGTGTCGTACTTAAAAAAAAAGGATTTGATACGTTTGCTTACCCCGTGGAATTACTATAACAACGAACATTTAGCAATAAAATTAACACTACTATGTAAAACACCATAATTAAAATGGATATATTGTCAAATAACAGTTACCAACAAATTAATTATAAATTGAAAACCACAAACTTAATGCCATACAATATTGCTAGAGAGAGATGCTTGTGTTAGGGCAGAAAGCAGTCTTCTCACAATGGATGAATTATGGCACAGAAGGATCAATCTATTTTTGCTTTTAGCTAAAAAAAAAGTGATCAAGAAGCTACTGCTATCTTTTGGGCAGTAAACGACACAGTTGAGTCACAAACAGACTCTAGGAACTACTTTTATATGTATTTTCTTGTTCATATTCAGTTGAGCGTCAGATACGTGTTACCAAGCCAACCATAGGTACTGCAATAATGTAATCGTAATATGTTTACCGCTGTTACAGTCAGTTCACTTTGTTCATAGATCTTAACCTTTAGTTAATATAGACAAAACAAACAGGATTAGTGAGTGTTGCTTCACTCCGACTACTACGTTTTACCATGTTTGCCCATGGATATGATATCAAAATAGAACACAAACTTTAAAGGTTTATTTACTGAGTTAGAGAGACAGAGAGGGGAGAGAGAGAGAGAGAGAGAGAGAGAGAGAGAGAGAGAGAGAGAGAGAGAGAGAGAGAGAGAGAGAGAGAGAGAGAGAGAGAGAGAGAGAGAGAGAGAGAGAGAGAGAGAGAGAGAGAGAGAGAGAGAGAGAGAGAGAGAGAGAGAGAGAGAGAGAGAGAGAGAGAGAGAGAGAGAGAGAGAGAGAGAGAGAGAGAGAGAGAGAGAGACATTGTCACGCTTCGTGTTATCTTTAAGATTGTTTCAGACACGGAGAGTTATTCCACAACCAAAATATTCGGGGACTTGATAATATAGGAAGTCATTCGTCACTTAACTGTCTGCCACTTTTCATCCATGTCTGCAGACGTCGGGGAGTTCGGAAAGTTAAATAATGAACGAGCCATTTTCTTTTAATAAGAAGTTCAGCAAATTTTCGAGGCCAAACTATCGATCCCCTAATACTTAAATGAGACTAAGTCCAGCTGAATTGATGTTGCATGAAAACCACACCATAGATTTAGTCATGTATCAACACTAAATGATAAATTTACAAGAGGGGGAGATTTAATGCGTACTAAAATGGACCAAGGGAAGATTGTCAGCGTGAGTAAGCAGGTTCTGGCAAGAGTGTACATAGAAAGGAGCTTAAGTTGGACAGTTAGTGAAGAACCCTATAGACTTGAAACTGTGATGGAAGAAGGTTAAGTGCATTGATCAACTCAGAGAAGAGTAGCATAAATAAGAGAGGAGAAGTTGTATTTGAATTGCTTTGAATGTATTATTTAAATATATACTATCAAACTTTTATGTTTGGGAATGTTTGATAGTATTAACTTTTTGGTTTTTGTAGTATTATATAAACCTGAAATATAAATGTATTTCAAGCTTAGTAAATTTAAAAATTATTACTATCCATACTCCACATCATGGTCCAAATTGTTTTCCTCTTAGAAAAAAGAATATTTCTCTGAGTATTCTACCTATGAAGAAATGGTGGTTGTTCTTAAATATTTGTAACGTAATACGTCATACATTTAATTACATCCCATTATTTCGTGATTATCTGCTAATTTAAATATGTTGTTCTTTCTTAATTTTTCATGTGGAACATATATCTAAATTTAAAAATAAAAATAGTTTAATGTTTACTAAACGAATATATATGAGTTTATATATATTTTTTATGACATCTTATGTCTGACTAGATTTAATATTGTTTTCCACTTTCAATCATTCATAAAATCGGCTTTAAGTTTCTTTAAACAACCATTACATTTAATAAATCCTATAACATTTAAATAATAAGTAGTGTTTAAATTGTAGCTTGAGCACTTAATTGATTGAAACATGTTGATGCAGCAAATGGTAATAATATCCGTGATATGTTCGTAGTGTTTAAGACCTTATAACTACGACTAGGTTATTATTTTATGCAGGTAGTATATTTTAAGAATGTTTCTCAGTGACACCTTTTACAATTGTTAAAATGTCAACTAAATAAAATGTAGACTCACGAAATCTATAATTAATGTACAAACGGATTAACATAATGTCACTAGCCACAGTAATGCACATGGACTATAATTAGGAACCTAATGACTGCAGTAGTTCACAACCAACGGTATTTCTGTACGTCAGTGACGTGAGGTGTCAGTGCCTTATGTCAGCTACACTCAATGGCCGCCAAGGTCACTGAGGCACTTACTCATGCCAGTTAGAAAGATGTTGATGTGGGGAACGGTAAATGTTGTGCTTCTTTGTCACATTAGTATGGTGAGTTCAGTATTGAATTGTTTCATTTTATATTTTTACACTTATAATTTTGATACAAGTTAACGTGATCGAATCCATTTGTTTTTCAATGTACGCAATAATTATTTTTTAATCCTCTAGGTGATTGTTTCTAAAAAGTTATATTATTTTTAGGGGTTATTATTTGATTTCAGTGTTACAATGTATAAATTATGGTGAGTTGTATATATATATTTTATTTTTTTCTGGAAAACAGATGCATAACTATTCAAAAGATTTTATATAGAGGTTGCATTAATTGACATATATTATTTTTACACCTATAACAATAATACATTTTTAGTGTTCATGTATTTTTGCAAACATTTCTTTTCTAAAACAACAATATGAATGTACACTTATATCAAATAAGTTATTATGTGCAGTTATAAGCAACTAGAAGTTTTAATTATAAAAAAATTTTCAGTTACTTGAAAAGGGATATTTTAGAATTGATTTCCATGCTTTTTCATGATCATCATATTTGTGCATTCATTCTTCTGCAAATGCTTCTGTAAACCTAAAAATGTACCCAGTTAGTTTGTACCATAAATTATTTCTTGAGTTGAAATTATAATAATAAAAAATATGTAAATGTTAGAAAATTTATTTATATACAGTATTAAATGATAACTCCAAAAATATTTTATTTAAAACAAAATTTCCACGTATTTCTTATAAACTTACAAAACATTTTGAGTTTTACATTATAATTAGTACTGATAATTTTTAGATTACATTTCTGGGCCAATGTAAATATTTGTTCCTAATATCTTATAATTTTATAAATAAACAAAACATTGAGTGTATGATAGTTTTAATGTTCACAAAGATTTGTAGTATGTAAACAACTGATAAAAATTGGTAATGTAAATAATTTGTTTTGTCAAAACGTTTTCCTGTACACCAAAATAATTACAGTAGAAATATGTCATTTAATCTTTTACACTCTTACAATAATTCACAAAACATACTAAATTTATTTTAAGAAACAACAGTAGGCTATGTTTCAGTTGAGTCATAACTGCGCAGATCATACGCGAACACGACGAAGTTTAGGTCGTGACTGACTTACTGATCACAGTTTCTCAAAAACTATAGGCCTAAGTTTTAGGACGTTGAAATTTGGTACAACTATTTTTTACACGATATAAGTGCATCTAAGAACGTTTTTTAATATATATATTCTATCTCAAATAGCTAAATTAAGATGTGTGGTAAATGTCCCAATATTGACCAGTCAGATCCTTTGTTGCCATTCACAACATGAATGAAATACATTAGACATGCACTATAATATAATAAACTAACTATATAAACTAAACATAGGGGGTTAGTTTTTCATTATATTAATCATTTAATTCTGAATATACTAATCATTGTATTTTAATACAAATTAGAAAATTACTGCAGCGTTGTGAGTGACAGATATACTGATTCTAATTTTTTTATTTTTTTTTTTAATTTTTTAATATAATACAATACCACTGTACGTGTATGGGTGGGTCAATACCACTGTACATATATGGGTGGGTGGGTGGGTCAATACCACTGTACATGTATGGGTGGGTGGGTGGGTCAATAACACTGTACATGTTTTGTACCACTGTACATGTTTGGGTGGTTGAGTGGGGTATAATATATATATTTACTAAAGTAATATATCAAATATAAATGCCACTCTACGTGCATGGGCGGGTGGGTGGGTCAATGCCACTGTACATGTATGGGCGGGTGAGGGGGTCTATTTTTTAGGTGGAGTTTGTTACAGTCCCATGTGACGTCATAGGATATGTGTGTGATACCTACTGTCTTCTTTTCTAGGGGTACCATGACCACAACACTCTTTTGCATTATACAGATGCCAGTAGGTACATGTTTTGTATTACTGAAAGCAATAAGCACAATATAAATCAACGCAAACCCTGTATGAAGGACATATAAATAAAACATTCCTGTCATATATATCATGTAACAGGAATGTTTTTGCAAGTAATAAAAAAACTAACGAATGTCAAAAGTTAATTAATCCCCTGATTAGTTCATAATGTTAACTAATAACAGGTTCAATCTGTCAGTTTAAAATTGTTGACAGTATGTGGTAATTTAAAATATGAAAGTGAATAAATACAACATTTTCATTATTTTTCAAGTCTGAGTTTACTTTTTGTTGAAGGACTCTGCTCTATTAAAGATAGAAATAGTTACTTATCCCTACTCAAACGCATTGATTTATTTGCTCTCGGTACTTTGATAACACTTTGTAGACATCCTACAAATAAATCTAGATAAATGACTCAATAAATCAATAACCATCTTAATTGCCTAGATTAAAATCGTTCAGTTATTTATTCAAATATACATCTCCTATGTATATGTACGTGACATTAATAACAAGATAGGTTTGGACAGTCTGCTCAGAAAGAATTCGAAACTCGGCATCCCGTACTCTAAAACCATTAGTACTGAGTCGTCATTAGTATAAGATATATACAGAGTGGACAAAAATATGTAAACGCTTTCACAACTTTTGTATGACTTCACTTGTAAAAGTTAAATCTTGTATATGATTATGGTAACAAAGAACATGCTTTTTTATACCATTTGCGACATTTCATCTTTTTAGGCGGACGGCCTACGAGGAGTTGAACGAAAATTTTCAACGGAAGCCTAGGTATATTTTGGTATCGAATGAAAGGTATATTCAATAGTTATTAAATGCTGCAAACCGGACTTCGATTGGTTTATCCTTTCCAGAGTAGCGCTAATTTTAATTTCAAACTAACTAATTTGAATAATATTATTCCTCCACTTTTTAACGGTTATAAGTAAATTATTGTCATCAAAAGCTATACTTTACGGAACACAATTAATTAAAAAATTAAAATATCAAATAATCTATGGGAAAAAGTAACACTGTTGCGAAAGCGTCTCCACCCTGTATATTTAACATAACTATAGCTATTTTTTTTAATAGGATATCATACTATCAAAAACTCATAGAGTTTTCTCGATAGTACTTCAAGATTATTTGTTGTTACGAAAATCATTGTTAAAATATGTATCAGGTAAAACATTTTCCTAGCTTATAGCCTTTTACTGTACACAAACGAAAAATATGAAAAGAGAACACAATGTTGCTTTTAATGCTGCTTGAAAAATTTTAAAAATATTATTTTGAATATTTCTTCAAAATAATGTTTTCTAGGCATACGTAGTTACATACCAGTGGCAGTTCCAAATTAGTAGGGACACGTTAGCTGAAATCGGCCAAGTTGGTAACTCCTACTACGATGAAAAGGCCCAGCTCTTGGACTCATACACAGGACCAAAGGCTCAATACTGCAAGGATAAACTAGGAAGTGGAGCGGCGACCAGAGTCAGTATACAGACACAACTAATGAGAGTTACTGGACAGGTAATGTCTTGTATTCCCTAACAGTACTCATGGTTACATAACGGTATAAATGACCAGGGGTGTAAAATATTGCAAATTTATAGTTTACTCAATGACTGAATGAACTCAGTCACCACCTACAGGCAGTAGCCCATGTGGTTTGTACATTTTATTAGTATAATTTTGAGATTAATAATCTATAATTATTAATGTTGAACAAAGCTATGTCCTAATGCGCAAAGCCTTTTACGGGATCGACACGGGGACTACATATATGACAAGATAGTTTAAGAACTGTAACTACTCAAGTAGTATGATATAAATATGTGATTAATATTGACTTATTGGCGTTCCCATTCGTTAAAAATAATATTATTAATGAAAAATTATGTTTGGACTGTTAACAAATCAAACTGCATTAGATAAAAGTGTTTCAGCACTCTCTTGAGTAATAAGTAGCTAATAGGACTTTGGACAATCTGTCTAAAGGTCCCTAATGTAAAACTCTATTATATCCACAAAGAATAATTTCGACTAGTAAATCAATATCAAAGTATGAGGTTATTTAATTTGTTTGCTACCCCATCTCCTTCAAATTTATATAAAATGAGTATCTACCTTTTTTCAGTCAAGGAGTAAGTAGTCCGTTCAGCTACATCTATGAGTTCACTTGGTTCATTTTAAGGCTATGTACACTGTGTTAATGACTTATTCATTAACATCGTTTATACCGTATTGTTTATATGTGTATAATATCCAGGTCATCTATATAATAAGATACTCAATTGAAGGTCGTAGTAGGCTACGTATTTATGATCATAATGATTACAGGCATTCCCTGAGAATGAGTAAAGAAACGTAATGAAAAAAGTTAGTTCTGACATTATTGTATATTATACATATATATGGGCTGTTATAGCTGAATAACTTAAAGTAACTTAAAATAACTTAAAGTAAATTCCAATAGATTTTCTGTATTAAAATGTTTTGTTGGACAAAGGCAATGTTCTACTTAGTGGAATTTTTTATAGGAAAAACTTCAAACTTTAGTCAACAAGTTTGAAATATCTGGAACCTTGAGGCCTTAGCCCGAATGACAAGTTAAGTGAGGTTAATTGTTGTTCAATATTGATGTATATTGTTGTTCTATGTTTTCTGTAGGTTGAGGCCATAGACAAAGAAATGTCAGAGAATGTTCAGACGTGCAATGGGGATGAATGTTGTATTTCGGAGGCAAAAGTGAACGGAGAATCAAAGTTGATAGCACTCAAATGTCAAGTGATACCACAACTTATATCCATTAAGGAAAACAGTTTAAGGGACATTACAAATTTCATGGACAGCTGCATCGTTGATGGGTCTTGAAAATAACTAACTCTAATCATATTTTATTGTAAATCAAAGCCTTTTTCGCTGATCATTAAACAATAAAAATACTTGTGTTCTTAAATGTGTTCACAGTTATTACAATGTTCTTACAACTAATTAATTATATTGAAAATATTGAATAATATGTATTACACATGTTATATTATATATTATCAATTACTATTCATTTTCTTTTGTTTTTTCTTTATTTTTGTATTATCATTATTATTTCCTATATTCAATACTTTCAAGATTATTAGCCAGTTATAATCACAATATAGGTAGAATTTATTGTACACTGTATCTAAAATTATTTACAAAATAATATTTTGAGAAAAATTATTTAAGATGTCTATACTTAACTATGGTAAATGTGCATGAGTAAGTAAGTTATATAGATGAGTGTGTGTTCTAGTATACGTAATTGCTTACATTTGTGTAAACACCATTTTTCCAAGGCAGTGCAGGCAGCAATCTAACAATAAGAGAGGTTTTCTTCTTCACTAGAACCAACGTTGTATGTAAAGTAATAAAATGTTTGCTATATACTACATTAAAACTAGCTATGTTAGATAGTTAGGATCATCACATCCAAACCAAATGCTTTAACACAAATTAAAATATTAAAGTTATTTCCAAGGGTATACCTAAAACAACTTAAGAGCCGCTTTGAGGCCAAATGTGGCTGCCATCTTGTTTATGAGTGAAAACAAGTTTTATTTCTTGTTTCGAGACAATAATTCTTGACTGTGAATGTTCATTTTATTTTTTTTTTATTTTTATTTTTTCAAAAGACGTTGATCGTCAAGATATGGGCGAATATGGATTTCTAATGAGTGTGATGAGTGTAGATGAACGAATGTAGTCATTGTTACAAACTAAGGCCGACTATTCCTTAGAAAGTGACATTAATTAATAGCCCAATGACAAATGAACAGCCGGTGGTTATCAGCTGATCCTTCTCAAAATGTATTGACTCTGATTGGGATCGAACTGAGAACCTTTAGCACATTTTATGTTGGATCACAATTACTTCCCTACTCACATAATAAAAGCATTCTAAAGTTGATAAATGAATATAGATAATGAATTGTAATGTTACAAATCCTAATTATTATTGTGTCTAGTATATTTCTATAACCATACGGAGTTTAGTTTATTCTTATAAGGTTATCAAATAAATCATCTTATCAAGTAACCCTTACATTTTTTTAATTTTTTATTTTATTTCCAAACCGTTGAGTAATTGACAAAAACTGAGCCATGTGTCAGAAGATATAAAACTCCCGTCACCCTTATGTGTTATATGCTAATTAATATACTTAAAAATAATTACTGGTTCACCGAGTATATTATCAAACTATTTCAGTATCTTAAAAAAAGTAATTATTAAATACTTATAGCTATGATTGACTTATGTGAAGCTGGGAAACTAATCTGTTAAGGAAACATAAATAACGAAATAAAGATACTGAAGTGAATAGCATGGAATATACCTAACGAAGTATTCTACGATGTTAAAAGGATCTTGGGACAAAGAACTATAATCTCTAAGTTCACAATGATTATCTGTTTAGTTTCTATTTTAGGCTGATATTACTTGATTTTAGTTTATATTACTTATTAAATCTGTAAGATGACAGTGTTGTATACCTGTTGTGACGTTTTCGAACACTCCAAGCTTCAGAGTCTCTGGTATAGCTTAAGAGGCTGTTGGCCATGTTTGTTTTGATCCCATAAGAACAATGTTATTTACGGATCCACCTTCGCTGTTTTTATTGACCAATTGTATGATGTGTCAATTTAAACTTTATAATATTGCGCATTGAGTTTGCCTTTGTTATTTTGCATACAGAACTTACGCCTGATTTAAAAAATATGTAAAAATAAAATGTATAACTAAATACATATATTGTTCTATAAAACTAATTAAGAATGTTCAAAGCAATTTCAACGCGCAATTTCATTCTTGATCAAATGCAAATTAAAAAAAAACCGTTAAAAAATAAGTGTTTAGTTTGGATACTCGTGATAGTTAGTCCGGTTAAAAATAACAATGTTCTTATGGGATCAAAACAAACATGGCCAACAGCTTGTGCAGGCACTTGACAAACCTCTATCGAATAATAAATAACTCGATTTAAAAAAATGTATTTTCGGGTATTATAAGGATACAAACAAAAAATAGTTCACCTTTAAAACTACTTACACGTTGTTTTAAAGGTGTTTTAAAATACGAGTATTAATTCTGTATACAGTGACACAAATGTTGATTCCCCTTCCCGGTAGAGTATAAGTGATTTAAAGATTGTCTTTGGAAGGTTAGCAACGAGTTATCATTGACAATACTAATGGCAATGGATTCATAGATAAAATACCATTGCTACCAATATCGTGTTATCTTAATCCAGCCAGTTTCAACTAACTGAGAGGGGAGCTAACGACTGAGGGGGATGAAGAACTCTCTGAATCGCGTCGAGTTGATGAGGCGGCAACGATGAACGCAATCCCTCACTTTCGTATTTGTAGGAAATTGGATGTCTTTTGTCATCATGACAATGTCAACTAATGCCACTGTTCAACATTTTGTGATGTAGAGGAGCTGATGACAACTGTCACACAGACAAGTCGCTGATGGCATAACTTAGTTATTTTACTCCACTCGGCTGGGAGACGTCAGAAATCGTTTAAAATTGTGGAAATTGACGTTCTGAGTATAAATTATGTCATAAAACTTGAAAATCTTCATAAATAATGAGATTTGAGAACCACAAACAGCCAATAACTCTAAAGGATAAAGTGTCAAGGGGTACACTTTTCTTTTGGTTATTTTAATCAACGTCATATTTAAGTTTTCTGCTGTATATTCTTGATGTAAATTGTTAGGTTGTACATTGAAAGTCATTTTTTTAAATAAATTTCCACAAATTTAATTTTAATAAAAAGTGCTTTCGCCGGTGAAGGACATCTTGAGTTTTAAATATAAAGAAAAAATGTATGTGTATAAAAATAACAAAATAAATCACATGTAAAATATTAAATACAAGTTAAATTCAATTTAAACTAAGTGACTAAGTTTGATAGTTTTAAATTTGAACTTCTGAATAAAATTAAATTTGTGGCAGTTTACTACAAATATACTATATATGTACATATTAAATTTTGTAAAAAAATTAAATCAACAACCTATTCTTCTATTTTTGAATAATTTTTTTGTAAATTATTTGTTTATGTAAAGGTTATGTTTATTAATATTTCAAATCACAGATAAATTTGTTACTTGATATATTTCAAAACGTATTGCAGGTATTTATCCAAAGTAATCTTATATATTTTCTATTACCTAAACTTCAAAATAAATATCTAAAGGATTTCATTTTTATACAGGTTCTCTTTTGACTTAAGTATAAAATAAAGTAAAAAGTCCACCTTTATAAATAGTGATTTGCCATTTAATTTCTTAACACCAAATCATGATTTTGATTAGTACATAATTGAAATACTTAGACTTACGTACAAAAAAATAAATAAAAAAAATATCAGTTTTTTAATTTATTTATAGTATATAGTTAATTCATAATTCCACGTTGAATAATTATTTTTAAAACCTTTTTAATTTTTTTATGTAATTAATTCCAAAGTCACCAACCAGAGTTATAGTAATAAACATATTACATATGATAGCAAATATGATATTTTCATATAAATATTGAGTTTTGTTGTATTTATACGAATAGCCTAGAACGTAAAACCTGCCCAAGGTCGATCAGTAGTACTTACACCTTGGGTGTTAACACATATTCTATGAGTTTACACATACTTTTGCAATGAATGGTATATTAATAATGTTTATTTTAAATTACAAAATACTCCTACACATAATTCTAAGCCTATGTGTAGAGCAGTGAATTATTTTAGCAAAGCAATTAGAGGCCTATTCATTATAGGATATAAAATGTCATTTTTCAAGCACAACCCAATTCATAATTAGGTGATCTAATTTTTCCAAACATAACTTTTCTTAGTTTTGTGTTAGGATCAAAATGTTAAGTATGTTTACCGAATTTTACATTTTGAAGAAAGACAATTTAAGGTTGAATGCACACCAACTCTACATTCAAAGTTTTGAACTAAAAAGTTCAACTTAAAAGTGTAGTATTTTGAGTTCAACTCACCGGTACATAGAGTACCGATCAATCATTCGTTGATAGACAAAATCTCATGTTTTACTAAAAAAAGATTGCATAGGGGAAAATTTCCGTAAATAGTAGTTTATTATATTTAAAATAGCAATACAATGGTCTTTCTTCAGTTGACCCACTGTGCTGTTACTGGTGAATTTGTATACATTTAATTCTTTTTTAATGTTACCATTCCTGAACATGTTTACCAAGAAGAACTGGGATAGTGTCGAGAATGGGGTAGTTATATTTAGTCAGTTTTGTGGGGACATGTTACTACATTTGAGGGTTGGTAAATGTCAAGTTATGAACACTTCAGAGATTCTCACAGCTAATATAAAAACTTTGCCATTGCAGATTATATCAATCATTTGTAGATTACTGATTCTTTGCCTTGCGTATGTCAATATGCCATAAACCTTGTGGCTAACAACTCTAAAAGTTACTTGTAGGGCCATTGCCTAGGCAGGTCAAACTGACCTATATCTAAATAATTGTTATTCAATCTTCAAAGGTATGATTTCTTTTACCTCATTAGAACCAATGTTATATTGTGTAAAATCAGAATGAGACATGGTCAAAAGTCTAAAACAATTGTTCACCCAAAGTGAGTTAAGAGTTAAGAAAGATAATTAAGTACAAAATTACATTTGCTTATACAGTAATAGCTACATTAATAAGATTGAAAAAGTATACAAAACGATGACTGTTCCTTTTAGAGTATTGTTAAGAATTTAAAAGCTGTTGATAAGACTCAAGGTAATGTTACTTGACGGGGAGGAGATGGAGGGGGGAGAGGAGATAGCAAACAAGTTTGCACGGTATTTCAGCTCAGTGTACGAGCCCTGCCGACAGGACAGTGGCGTGTTGTGTCGTCGAGTATGTCACTCGCCAGTCATGTCCAATGTGTGTTGTTTATCTATCACTGCTATGGAATTATTAAATGCTTTAAAAAAATTGAAACCGAATTTTTCAATTCGGCGCAGATGGTATCAGTTGGTGCATATGGTATTCCTCCACAGCTTCTGAAAGCATGTGCCGATGTTTTAATTATTCAACTACTTCATATATTTAATATGTCCAATAGTAAAAGTTTTTTTCCTGTCATTTGGAAGCTCGCTAATGTAATCCCAATTTTCTAAAAGGGAGATAAATTAAACATAAAAAATTATAGACCTGTTTCTATCTTGTCTGCACCAATTAAGTTCTTTAAATATATATTTCATAACAATTCGTTTACCCACATAACAAAAATATATAAGTCCATACCAACATGGTTTTTATCCTGGAAGATCTGTATATAAGAATCTATTAAATTTTCCTTGACAATCTCTACCTATTTTAGATGACGTATTATATACATATTTTGGAAAAACATTCGGTAAAGTAGTAAGTTATGTATCATTTTTATTTCAGATGAATTATTATGGATTGTCTAATTTAATTATTTTAATCTTACTTGGCTGGGGGGAAACAATATGTGACTTTTGATGGGTTTTCTTCCCATGAATATTTTGTAGAATCAGGAGCACCACAGGGATCGAACCTTGCTCCATGGTTACTTGTTTTATTTATTAATAATATAGAAATGTTCATTTTGAATTGTAACTATCAGTTTTATGCAGATGACTTAAAAATGTTCAGAAATGTTAATAGTTTATTTCATTATTAAAAAATGCAGCAGGATATTGATCGCATTTTCTTCTGAAACCAAAATAATTCGAAATGTTATATTGATATATGTGCTGTCATGTCTTTTACAAGAAATTTGGACAGAAATATATTACATTTTAATTGCAATTAATTGCAAAATGGGGGTTGGGGTATTAGAAATTTATTCAATTAAAGATCTTTGTATTTTATTTCATACCAATTTTCGTTTTTTTACCCTATTATGTCAGTATGTAAGTCAGCATACTCAGTTTTAGGATTTATTAGTAGGTTAGGTATTTTTTTTAAATATCACAAGATCTATAAAACTACTATATTGCCCTTTAGATTAGATACACCGGGTTGTGGTCCTGTCACCAAGCCCACCACGCCTAGACTCCATGGCCCATTGCGCCATATTGCCCTTTAGTACGGTCATGGTTGGAGTTTGGATAGGTTGTATGGCATCCACATTTTGCTTATCTGTCAAATATTGTTGAAAATGTAAAACAGAAGTTTTTTATATATTTATATTATAAGGCATTTGGCCAATATTATAATATATATATATATATATATATATATATATATATATATATATATCGTATCCCCAATGCTTACGATATGTATATTTTTGAACATTTTCAAGTTGGACTCTCTATCTAAGCGTCGTCAGATGTCATTGTTGGGTTGTCTACAAAGGCTAGTGGGTGGCGTCCTCGATGACCTGATATTGGTGGGTTGCCTACAAAGGCTGGTGGGTGGCGTGCTAGATGACCCGACATTGTTGGGTTGTCTACAAAGGCTGGTGGGTGGCGTGCTCGATAACCCGACATTGTTGAGTTGTCTACAAAGGCTGGTGGGTGGCGTGCTCGATGACCCGACATTGTTGAGTTGTCTACAAAGGCTGGTGGGTGGCGTGCTAGATGACCCGACATTATTGGGTTGTCTACAAAGGCTGGTGGGTGGCGTGCTAGATGACCCGACATTATTGGGTTGTCTACAAAGGCTGGTGGGTGGCGTGCTAGATGACCGACATTGTTGGGTTGTCTACAAAGGCTGGTGGGTGGCGTGCCCGATGACCCGACATTGTTGGGTTGTCTACAAAGGCTAGTGGGTGGCGTGCTAGATGACCCGGCATTGTTGGGTTGTCTACAAAGGCTGGTGGGTGGCGTGCTAGACGACCCGACATTGTTGGGTTGTCTACAAAGGCTGGTGGGTGGCGTGCTAGATGACCCGACATTGTTGGGTTGTCTACAAAGGCTGGTGGGTGGCGTGCTAGATGACCTGACATTGTTGGGTTGTCTACAAAGGCTGGTGGGTGGCGTGCTAGACGACCCGACATTGTTGGGTTGTCTACAAAGGCTGTTGGGTGGTGTGCTAGATGACCCGGCATTGTTGTCTTATCTAGACATTAAAGTTCCACGAACTACGGTAATTTGCGTTATCTCTTGCTTTTCTTTCCTCGCTTCTCTCGAACAATTCTTAGTTGGCACTAGCTAGTTAATAATATGTATGTCACTTATATACTGAGAGTGCATTTCCTGATCTAGATATGTTTTGTAATTTGCCTACTTTGTTTTGAAGATTAGTTTTAAATATTACACATTCTTAGGAATTCTGTAACGAATGCATAATTTTTTATAGTTCTCTGTCATTATTGTTATTATTAAAATTATTTATTACTATTCAATTATCGTTTATTTTTATTTTGTATAACTTCTATAGTATGTTAGTAATCATATTTATTTCGTCTGTTTGTTTATGTTTGAATGTATTTATATAATGTTTATTCTGTTATTAATAGTTTTGTTGTTACTATTATTATAATTATCGTCGGTAAATGTATATTACTACATGGAGTCATATTACTTTTGTTATAGCTTATATTGTTGTATTGTTATATGTTACTTTAGTTTATTGCTGTTTGCCTGTAGAGCAATGTTATGATTTAGTGCTGCAATTTGCACTGTGTAAAAAACTTATATTAAAATTGTTTTGCATAAACACTCTTGAACCTCAGTTATTATTGTTATTTTGATAAATGCTGAATTTTAATTCAATGTTGTCTGTTACGTAGCATTTCAAAATAAATAAAAAAAGAACACATACAACTTAACAAAGTTATGAATACAAACAATTCTATAACGCAAAAGGCAATTGTCAGTCAACAGAGGGGCCTGACATTTGAAAATTACGCTGTTTATTATTTTCGAATTCTTATTTATGATCATACGAAGAACTTACTTTGTATAACACCAAAATATATTCTTCTGTTTTCTGTGGGCCTAATCAAACAATTTAATTTTCTTTTTTTTCATTTTATTAGGTAAAATAGGCTTGTACAGTTTCAACTAGAGGGCATTATATTGGTTATGAGAAGACAACTCTAGGAGTTAATGTTGTTTGAGACTAGGTCATATGAGAAATAGTAGATTTTTCAAGCTACACGACAAAAACGGAGGTGGGAAGATCCTTCGATTTCCTAATAAAAAAGGTATAAGTGGAACATAAAAACTTCTCAGGCATTTAAAACCAATAATTAAGGGCTTTACCTCTGATAAATAAACATTCATGATTTTAAAGCGAGTAATGGGCCAGAGACAATAGGTACATAAAGTGATCCCTTTATTTGTATCCCTGGCTCTTCTTATTCCACAAATAAAAATAAACTTGTTCTTAAAACATATAACAAGTTGACAAAAATCGAGAACATTCAAATACTAAACAAATGTTAGTCAATATTTCTAAAAATGAGCACGATCCTGGTGAGGCTGAAGAAAAAAATTAGGATATGAGGAAACATTACCAATAGCATAAAAATTAAGCAAGTATCATTGACACAATAATTCAAGAACTCATGTGAACAAATACGATTGATTACAATTTTTTAACACAAGCAAAGTTTACTTTTTTAATTCATAACATAATACTAAAATGTTTGACTATAGATAAAGATATATAATATCATATGGATTTTGTCAGCTACCATTTAATAATTTAAAAAAACTGTGATGTATTATTTGGATAATATCCAAAAGTCATGATGGCATATTCATTGAATATCAATTTAAAGTGATCTTCTGTCACAAAGCAAAGTCAAATCCATCGATTCATTTAAGATCTCCCCCATTGATTGTGTTTATGCTGGCTAATCCCTCCGTAAATGAGGGCAGGGGGCACTCTATAACTATGAGATCCATTGTTTGGATATACTCGACGCAATCACATGACTGATCTAGTGTCAATTCCCTTTTATTCCTTCAGTAATTGCATCTGCCAACGGCTGTTCAGGACCGATTCAAGAGTGTCCATTCCCTAAAAGGAAGGTTCATCCTACCTACAGGTATTGACGGATCGCTAATAAGGAACTTATTATGTCCATCAAAACTGTTCCAGCTAGTATTGGGCGAGAAATGTTATTGTCTCAAATGAAAAGCAGTATGTAGATATGGGTTTAGAGATTTTAAGTGACCGTTCTTACTTGGGAGATCCTGGGTAATGGGTAGATGCGGGGCATTAAAGATCTTATTGAAATATTTCAGAAGCTCCTCCTGACGTCTTATCTCTGGAGGTGCTTATTGCACAGCACTGGGGACAAGGTAGTGCAGAAGACAAGAGAGTGCCACTAATAGCTCTCATGACCCTATCAATCTCTTTAGTGGAACCGCTATTTAGACATACCAAAGCACTATATTCATCATCTGAATAGATCAGTGACAAAGCAGTTGTACGCAGGACGTGTTCGTTGGCTCCCCTGATGTAATACGGCAATATGATGTAATATAAGAATGCTATTTTTATTTATTTATTTTGTTTTTTATCATGAATTACAGAAACAAGAAAGCCCGTCCATTTTGAGTGTCCCTTGATCCCGATTTTTATGTTTGGTGAAATTAGTTTATTTACGCTTTTCACAAGTGTCCCTCTATCTGTTTCCAAAACACACTAAAGTGACTAATAGCTAAGCCAAAAATTGCTCGAGAGCTATTTGATACCAATACCATTAGAAATCAGCACATACATACGTCAACAGCAAATATATTGCCTTGGATAGTCTGTTTGTTTCTATAGTCAATGTTTTAGTTCAAGAATAAAACATAATTAGAGCAAATACTAATATTTGTCCTGGTTTTTATTTTAGCTGCTGTTTTTTTAAGATGGCTTTCAATGGTCAACAATCGATATAACGTTACTCTCAGGTATTTTGGATGATGATTATGATGGAGTTTTCCACTATCTAGCTTATTGAATGTTCACTTTTCGATAAGCCAGTCTGTTACTTAGGTGGAAGTAGGCTACTTAAGTTTTTGATGGGTTAATTTTTGGCTTCCAGGTTCCAAAATATTCTTAGGGGAATTCAAGGTTACTTGTGAGTCTTTCTTTGGTAGTTCTGAAGTCCTTATGTTGGTAACTAAAGAAAAATCATCTACAAATATAAATTTTCTAGACCTTTTGTTTGGGATTTCAGTGGTGAACACTTTAAATACAATTGTAGCAAGTACGGACCCCTGTGGCAGACCATCCTTTAGCTGTCCTTATGAGATTTATTCACGACCTAAATAAACTTTTATTAGCCTGGCACTAAGCATTTACTAGAAAATTCCCATTTGAAAGGGACAGGGAAGGAGGCTGTAGAACTTTAACAAAAAACCTGTGCACCATAATGTGACATAAGCTGACAGATAATGTGATATATTGTGACAGATGTAGGATCTGGTCGCTACAACTTCGGCCAGGGTGAAAATCAGCCTGTTTTACTGAAACATTATAATCAATAATGTGTGATAATCAATTGTATGAGAGCCTTTCTTACAACTTATAGCAAACACCAAGAAGAGATTTTGGGCGATAACTATCCACTCGTTCAGGGTCTTTTCCAGGCTTCAAAATAGCCACTACTTTCGATCGTTTGAATGTTTCTAGGATATTTTCTGCTGCTAATATCTTATTGCAGAATTTTTGAAGCTATTGTTTCACTTTTTTACCAGCACCTAACAGAAACAGTTCACGCACAGGCTTGCAATCCCATGTGAACTGACGAGTGAAATTAAAAAAAAAAATCCGGAAAGATACCGTCAAGACCGGCTGGTATAGCGGAAATCACCCTATTTATCCGTTTAACTTTTCAACGGAGTGCCATTTGACTCTTTTTTATTTAATTCAACTTGAAAATTCCTTCCGAATCCACATGTTTGTCGGAAGGATGACGGGTTGACTTTGATAATCTGATTATCATTTTAGTTTAGCTATATTAGAGACCCTCGGATGGAGCACTTCTCTTTGATTTTGAGACTTACTAGTAGATAGTTCCTTCAAAGTGGCCACACTTTTCTACTGATGAGGGTCAATTTTATATCTTCAACAATTTTAACCCATTTTTATCTTTTGGTAGAAAAGTGTTACATCTTTTTTGACAAGAAAATGTAACAGTAGATTAGCCATGTTGGAGTTTTCATTAGTATTAAACTCTTTATAAGATCATTTGATTCCTTTCTCTATCCTGTTATATACTCCTTTCTGTATCCTCTTGGTATACAAGGGTTAGCAATGGATGAGACGAGATGTGTAAAACGATCGTAATTTCTTATTGTAGGAGGAATGAACTGGTGCAATCGTCAAGCCTAGTGGTAAAGGGATTCCAGCTAGATTATAGGTCATGAATGTTAACAATTATTTAAAAATAAATGTAATAGAATCATATCATTGCTCCAAAATAAAACTCATTATGCAACGCTAATTAATCATATGCTAATCTATCATTTTTTCTATTTATGAGTATTGTTGGCATTTATTAATTTGTTTTAATATTTTAACATCTAACTTTAATTGGATGCTTGATTTTCATAATACGGATTAGTAAAAATATATACTACAACACAAAACACTAATTTATAAAAATATTAGTACAAAATATACAAACATAATAGTGATAGATTTCGGCTAACCACGTGTATCTTATTTTGTGAATGTCTCTGGTATAAGTAAGTACTTTCGGTTTCACTGAAATTTATCACCATTATATTTGTAGGCTATATTTTGTACTAATACTGTTATAAATGTTGGTTGTAACGTTCACTTTCATGTAATTAATTTTACAATACACATTAATATATACACATACTGTTTGTAATTATTCTTGATATTTTTACTCGTGTGAATGAATAATTTAAATTATAGGCTACTAATTTCATGTATTTTATTTATTTATCATAATACAAACAATATTAGATTTCCTAAGCCAATTTTTTAAGCTATTTAGAACAATTAACATATACACAGTGTGTAACAAACTTTCTACACAAATTTTGGATATTTTTCCTTGGGTGAAATGAAGCAAAACATTTTATGCAACCAATGGTATATCTCATTCCGTTTACTGTCTATATGTGTTTTTTACTATTTCAAATGGTTCAACCCGAATTACATGAAAATAAATAGTTTTACGACAAACTGTGTGGATAGATATTGTTAGTACTTTTAATAAGGATTAAATTGATACCTTGTTTTTGAAAGTCAAATAAAAAACAAATAATTTATAACGAGTTTTGTGTGACACTGTTCAGCCTCACGTAAAAATGTATGCCACTTAAAAAACTATTTTGATAAGGCTTAAAACGTTACCTTATTTTTGAAAATCAAATAAGAACAAAGAACTTATAACGAGTTTTGTGTGACAGACAGTTGTATAGTTTAGAATGGACCCAGTGTGCAAGATTAGAAGTCGCAACTAATAATGGGCTTTAATAATTTATTAACATTGTAAATCATAAAATGTTAAAGTATTTAAAATAAAACTACATTATTTAAGATCGTTAATAAAATAGTATTTATTTATCAATTAATATTACAAAGGATTGTATTTTTAACTTAACGAAACAAAAATTAAAGTAAGTGCTCAAAGTTTTGTCCAGCAGCTTCAATGCATAGTTATAACGATTAATCATTGATGTTTTCAGTAAATATTTTTTTTTTTTTTTTATTTTTTTTTTATAGTTATCTTAAATAATGTAGTTTTCTTTTAAATAATTTAAAATGTATTACATTTGAAATGTTAATATGCTATTATTATTACTTGTGACGTCCATTGTTACACTCAGGGTATATTCTAAACTGTATAGTATCACGCAAAAATCGTAGCAAATTCCTTGTTTTTATTTGATTTTCAAAAATAAGGTATCGTTTTAATTCTTAGTAAAATATTTTTTTTAAATTGCCTACATTTGCAAGTGAGGCTGTACAGTGTCACACAAAACTCGTTGTAAATTCTTTGTTTCTTATTTGATTTTCAAAAACTAGGTATTGTTTCAATCCCTATTAAAAGTACTAACAATTAACTATCTAGACAGTTTGTCGTAAAACTGTTTATTTTCATATAATTTGGGTTTAACCATTTGAAATAGTAAAAAACACATACAGACAGACATACTGTAAACGGAATGAGATAGACCATTGGTTGCATACAAGGAACAATATCCTAAAGTTTGTGTAGATAGTTTTGCTTCACCCTCAATATATACACAAATACTGAGGTATATTAAGTACTGGTAAATTATATGACTGTTTTAATTTTACTTCACATGTTCCTAAATGATTTACCTAATAAACTTACACGTAAAAGCTTTTATATGATGAAACAAGTGTGGTCAAACTGTTATTAGACAGGTTCCAGAGCCAGCTGGTCCACCCAGGAATCACGGATTACGACGTGACCGTTTGAGACGATGGCAATGTCGTCCAAACTACGTGGAACCTTCATTCACCTCTCCATCAGAACCAGGACACGATTCTAGGTGTTACAATATTGGAAGAACGTGTTAAAACATACATTGTTTGAAGTACATAGTTATTTTGTCTTCCTTTTTTATTTTCAGTTGATAACAAAATTTTATAAAACGACTTTGTTCAGTGATTTAAACCAAGGATGTCAACTGATATAGCACAGTAGTTGAGGCCTAAACTCCAACAGTCTATAATATATCTGACCTGTTTAGTATAGAATCTAAACAACATAGAATGTATTAACAACCAGACGACCTGACTCCTAACTCTTTTTTCAAATCACCGATAGAAAAATCGTCATGGGACCCTTAATTAAGATAAATAAATAAATATTAGTAAGTAATGTATCAAATGCTGACACCCAGTTCCACTTGTTTGTGCTAGGCTTCATCAGGAGAGAGTACCACTATGTTTGTGCTAAGCTTCATCAGGAGAGAGTACCACTATGTTTGTGCTAAGCTTCATCAGGAGAGAGTACCACTATGTTTGTGCTAAGCTTCATCAGGAGAGAGTACCACTATGTTTGTGCTAAGCTTCATCAGGAGAGAGTACCACTATGTTTGTGCTAAGCTTCATCAGGAGAGAGTACCACTATGTTTGCATATCGAGGAAGTACATATGAGTGAATCTTCTCTCCACCTGTTTTATAGCATTGTGCAAACTACAAAGTGAATTGAAATACCATTGTCAGAATAGTCAGTGTACTATCTTTTTTACTTCTGTCATCCAGATTGTAATAAATATCTAGTTATAGGAGGGAATATAAATGGTAGTACTTGCTACTTTATGGCCTTGTTGACGATTAAATACAAGTAATTGAACGTAAAACTAAAGTAATGAGTTATGTTAGAGAAGTTTATAGCACAATGAGTGTGGCATAATAGTGTGGTATCTGAAGTTTTTGCAGCAGGGTGGTAAAGGGCTTTCTATGATGTAGCTTGCTACATTTTGACCTTGTTGACAATTAAATACAAGTAATTGAACGTAAAACTAAAGTAATGGGTTATATAAGAAAAGTTTATAGCACAATGAGTGTAGTATAATAGTTTGGTATCTGTAGTTCTTGTAGGAGGGTGGTAAAGGGCTTTCTACGATGTAGCTTGCTGCATTATGGCCTTGTTGACAATTAAATACAAGTAATTGAACGTAAAACTAAAGTAATGGGTTATGTTAGAGGAGTTTATAGGACAATGAGTGTGGCATAATAGTGTGATATCTGAAGTTCTTGTAACAGGGTGGTTAAGGGCTTTCTACGATGTAGCTTGCTGCGTTATGGCCTTGTTGACAATTAAATACAAGTAATTGAACGTAAAACTGAACTAATGAGTTATGATAGTGTAGTGTATACCACGATGAGTGTGGCATTATAGTGTGGTATCTGTAGTTCTTGTAGCAGGGTGGTAAAGGGCTTTCTGCGAACCGACTTTCAAATTCAATGTATGCGGTGGCATTCCAGGAGGCTCTAATGAATTTAGAAATTCTGTTGGATAGTTTATTGATTGTTCCTCTTCGACAATTGTGTCAATTGACTTGTATTCCGTCGCAACACCGGGAATTTTCGATTGTATCTTTATGTTGATACGATTCACATCATCATTTTTTGGAGCTAAGATTACTCTCTCACAAAGCCAATTGTGATCTCTTAAATTAATAGCAATGTCCGGGAAAATGTTTTTCTCTAGATCCTCGAGTGATGATTGCATCTGGCAAAAATTTGTTGGGAAATCTATTTCTTTTGTTACGGGGTCAAGTGGAAGTTTCCCGTCTCCCATATCCAAAAGTTGCTTAGCAAAGTGCTCTGCGGAATTATCCTGTGGTTAATTTACCCGCATATTAGTTGACAGTGTTAATTTTTTCACATGTCTCAATAAGGAGGAATTCTTAAGGCATGCGTTCAGCTCATCTGCTGGCATTGACCTTGGTATAACTGACAAAGTCTGGTGGAAATCACCGGCGAGCAGTATTAATGCTCCACCCATTAGTCTTTTATAGTTTCTAAAATCTTTAAGAGTGTGGTCAAGTGCCTCTAGCGCTTTTTTATGGGCCATGGTGCACTCATCCCATATAATAAGCTGGTATGTTTGGAGCAAAGTTGCCATTCCAGATGTTTTGCTGATATTGCATTGATGATTTGCTGTTTGACTTAAATTCAATGGTTATTTAAAAGCCGAGTGCGCCGTGCGTTCTCCATTAAGCAAAGTGGCTGCGATTCCAGATGAAGCCACAGCCAGAGCAATATTTTTATTCACCCTAATTTTTGCCAGTAATAAATTCAACAAAAACGTTTTTCCTCTGCCACCTAGAGCGTCAATGAAAAGAAGGCCACCATTCCCCTCTCGAACATAGTGCATGACTGTGTCGCATGCGAGCTTTTGATCGTCAGTTAGTATTTTTTCTAGGGTTTCAACGTACACTTTTAGTTCAGTTATGTTGTACTGTTTCCTGTAACAACTCTTTATCAGGAACGCCATTTCTGTTTCTTTCCGGTGAACGCAGCCCGATTTCATAGAGCATTTTGTTGTTTATGGAAATACATACATCCTCAAGTGAAATAAGCGCTTCATTGAAAACATTGTCTGAATACTTCACTTCTAAGCCAGGATTAATTCTGCGTAATCGGAGGAGGATGTCCTCGCTCATACTCTCTTTATGCTTTTCCCAAAGATGCTGTGGATTTGAAGGAGCGCAAGCTGTTAATATTATGGCAAAGAGAGTCCGTATTTGCTGGGCATTACGTGTTTCAGATGCCTCAGCAAGTGTTTGGACTCTCGAGAAGATCCTGCCAGATAAGAAAAGAGTTTTTCTGGTGGTTCATCCAATGGTGGCAAATTTACTTTACCATTCAAGCAGCACATTCCGGATGATTCTTTTTTAAACTTTAAAGCGTGACAGTATGGACATAAAGTAGACATCGGACCAATAGCAATATCGCTATGCATGTTATAATGAACGGTGTTGTCATAATTGAACGCAGCTTTATTTAGATTAACTCGTGTTCTTGTTTATTCTGACGTATACGTTCAATGGCACGTCGAGCATCTCGTTCTGCAGGTGTTTCGGCATCTCTTGAAATCGAAGCTCGTTCTCGCAGGTCTTCAAGTCATGCTTCCCGTTCTGTGGGCGTTTCGGCATCTCTTGACGTCGAAGCTCGTTCTCGCAGGTCTTCAAGTCATGCTTCCCGCTCTGCAGGGGTTTCAGCAGATCTTGAAGACGATGCCCTTATTCGGGCAGCTTCCAAGCGTGCTTCTGTCTCTCTACATGTTTCAGCAGCTCGAATAGCTGAAAGAATTCGAGCATTTTTGCTTCTTATACCAATATTAGATTTTTAGGAGGCATGTAATAAAAAGTAAACTGCAAAACAAATAATTATTTATTTTTTATTTTCACGTTTCACCACATGTTTTAATTACCGAGGAAAAAAGTTTAACACCAAATACAGATCACCTGATCAAGTAAAAGTAGTATGTGCTACACTCTCAAGGTGAAATGTAGAATTACAATAAATCAAAACATATACAGTACTGTTGTTGTGAGAACTTTAATCTGCTTATAGCATGTGAAACTACATTAAACCACACAGTCATACGTTTTTTGTAAACAATTCAGATTCTCCCTTTGAATAACATGGGATCTTTAGGAGCCCGTGGGGTAGGACCCTGTGGACGGATCTACATCAAACTTCACAGAAACCATCTCGGGAGTATACAGAACAACATCTTAAAGTTTCATGGCATTCAGTCGGATGGTTTGGCAACGTAAGCAGTATAATGGCTATAAAGGTCAAACGATACAAAGTATATAAATGCTTATCCTTTTAAATAGTTTGAGTTAAAACCTATTTTATTAGTTAAAATATGAAAACTTTAAGACTATAAAATATTCAGGGAATACATTCTGATATAATTGTAAAAGAAAAGCATCTTTTTGGGTTCATTATATATTTTAATTTCTAAAAACAGTTGTGCTTACAAGTAATACAATTATTATATGACTAGTAATACAATTATTAAAACTAGTTATTTACAAGAAAAAGCGAATATTTACTCAAATATGAGTATGAGGAAGACAAAAGGTTGTTGGACATTTGCCATCATTACGTGAAAATTACCAATCATGACGTTTCGATTTGGTAAAACCCAAATCTTTTTCAAGTGCTAAAAATTAAATTACATCTACACAAACATGTTATAAAACTACTAACAAATTAACTTATCTATATTAATAGTTATTTACATTTCAACATAGATCATAGAATGGGGTATAACAAAATGAACTTCTACTAAATATAAAAAAAGTTAACAGGATGAAATTAATATAACCAATTATGCACTTCCAAGGTCACGATATCAACGAAAAAATGTTAAAACACAATTAAAATAATATTCCAAACAGACTGAAATGAGATTACATTAACTAAGCATAAATAAAATAAATATACGGTACCTGAAAAACACTATTAATTTAAAATAACATTAAGCATGCACAAAATTGATATATGTGAATCGGAATGACTGATACTACTATCTAATCTAATTAACTATTACAATTACATTTTAACATAAAAAGACAACAATTAGTAGGAATAAAACAATACAATAATAAATATTACAAAATGATGAAGTCTAGAAGTCCCAGGCACGAAGTGAGGATGATTCAATCCAAATGCAGCGTCTATGAAGTTTCCTCCAAGGTGATTTATCACGGGGACAAGACAAACATACACACTACACTTCACAAGAACTATCCACAGACTTAGTGGTCAGAGACGTACGCTCCGAGATCGCCAGGAACATGCCTGGAACGCTCTTCATTGAACATGCCTAGAACAATGAACACAGATTTAACTGGGATAACACTAAAATACTTCACAGGAAACCACATTTTTTAAATGTAAATTCATCGAAGGTGCCTTTATGAAAGAAACTAAATAATGAACAAGTAATCAGTCAAAGTAGCATAGAAGTTAGACCCATGTGGGTTCCTTTACTTAAAAACACACTTGATAAAAAGTTCAGTACACTAATTACATAATCTAACCAGAATCCTACACTACCTGCACCTACAACAATAAAACACCCCATGACTACGTCCCCGTAGCTGAGTCACCGCATTCCTTGCGATCTCGGAGCGTACGTGCGTACCGTTTCTCTGTTCATTTATTTTAGCCTTGTTTAGTTGTTATCAATGAATATACTAAAACCACTGAATTTAAATATGCCTGTATTATATGGTGTTAGAAGCTGTATATTTATTGTTCGTGATGTTCAGAAATAAGTCATAAATAAATGTTTGCAAAGAATACAAATTTAATGTTTGTTTTATTGTTGACATTATCTTATTTCGTTAACTCATTTATAGCAGTTTTCTTATTGACTGGGAGTTTATTTAAGCCGAATAAGATTATGTTGGACTTAAGAAAACGGGGAAAAGAGGTAAAGATGTATATGATATACTATAAGTATACTTTGGTGATGCCTACTATGGAAACAACTGCATTGGTTATATAAGTCTAGGACAGTACGTGATCTCTCTCCCATAATACATTTTGCCCTCCCGATTTGAACAGTGAACATTTTGTAGTGCACTTTTTTTGTAGTGCACCTGTAAAACACTTTTTTCTGGTTTCTGTGAATAGTGTTATTTAAAATCGAGATATATTTTTATAGATTTAATTTTTAATTTTTTTGTTTATATTTTTTCTTATGGGGGGGTTCTGATAATTTTCTTTTAATGAACAGGGTTCTCGGGAAATTCTCCACTTTGTTGTTCCCATTAGGAGTCACACAGTTTAGCCTGCTGGATTTCGGCGTAATTATTAATTTAATTTTTTTTTTTTTTTTACTTTTCCAAATTGGCCATAACCATCCAAATTTATTTTGTTACCTGAGGCCCCGAAGGTTCAGCTGCCATTTTAAAATGTTGTCTTTTGTTATCTGTAGTTATTGTTTTCTAGTTGTAGTACATTCATTCGTGTATTCTGTTATTTATTTATTGTTTATGTTTTTCTCTTGTTTGATTGTTTTTGTTGTATGATTTATTCTTGTTATACATTTTTCAGAGCTCCATAGTTATGTATTTAAAAAAATGTTTTTAGGCCTAATTATTTTGTTTCACATTTTCTTGATACTTTTGGACTATGAATATTTGGTAATCTTTTTTTCAGTTTTTTTCTATTGACTCGAAGCCAACATATATTTATAAGTTTCTCTGTAACTTTTGATAATATCGTAACTTTTCACAAACGTTCAACAGCCCATTTTGTCTTTAGATGTTTTAATTTTTTTACTGTCACTTAATATTTTTGTATTACTTTTGAATTAGATGTTTTTTTTATTTTCACGTAACAAACTATATTTTTGCCATTCAACGTGTTTTTTTCTATGTCGTCCTCCTGAGTCCGGTGCCTTCGCACCCACCCTCAATGGGTCCAGCAATGCTTTGATAGTACGAGGGTGGGTTTCAAATGGTAGCAGAGCGTAGTTTTGCTTGCCTCTGCAACAAAAAAGTATAAAAGTTATCAGGGAGTTGTGTTCACAGTTTCCTGATGTGCTCACTTCCAAGCTAGGGGTTACTCACCTTCTAGAGTATCAGATCCACCTGACTGACACTTTGCCGGTGCGCTCCCACTCTTACAAACTTGCTCCACTCAAGATGGAATTTCTTCGAGGGATGATTAAAGCTCTACTTGAGCAGGAAGTCATCGAACCCCCCCCCCACTCAGCTTATGCTAGTACAGCATTCCTGGTACCCAAGCCTAATGGGAAGTCTAAGCTTGTCATCTACTATCAGCGTTTGAACGCCAAGGTGTCCGTCGACTCAGTAGCCCTTCCATACTTGCATTCTACATTGGACTGGATCGGTAAGGCTAAAGTAAGTTATTTGGTGTTTTCGATCTCAACCAGGCCTATCATCAGATTCCTCTTGCTAAGGAATTGAGGCATGTCATCAGCTTCTGTGTTCCCTGGAACCTGTATAAGTTCACTCGTGTTCCTATGGGCTTAGCTGTAGTAGCCCAGATTTTAACCAGGCTTCTGGGTTCCATCTTTCACGATGTGAAATTCAACTACGTCTTCAACTACCTAGACGATCTTCTTGTCTACAGCGAAACGTTCCAGGAAGACTTAGAACATCTGGATGAAATCTGAAGCGCCTTCGCAGCGCTGTCCTACCATCAACCCTAACAAAGTCACTTCCGCAAAACCTGAAATTTCAGGTCATCTGGTTTCCTCACAGGGCGTCTGCATCGATCCTACTAGGACACAGGGCATCCGGAATTTTCCTCCTCCCCTGGATGCCAAGGGCTTGGCCCGTTTTGTGGTGAACATCTGGCCTCGTTTCATCTCCAACGTGGCCGAGCTTGCCGCCTCTTTGAATGAGTTGAGGAAAAAGGGTGCGAAGTTTGTTTGGGGTAAGCTCAGCAGACATCCTTTGATGCTTTGAATAAGGCCTCCAGTTCTGCGGATGCCGGATTTTACTGCTAAGTTCATCTTGCAGACTGATGCCTCCTCCTCTGCTATTGCTGCTGTTTCGTTCCAGGAGTTCGATGGTGTTCGGCAACCTTTGCTTCTCGTACTTTGACTCCCCAAGAAAAGAAAGCTTCTTTCATATATGAGCAAGTGTGTTTTTCTGTGGTCTATGGGCATTGACAAGTTCCGTAGGTTCCCAGAACATGCAGATTTTCTGTTAGAGACTGACAACCAAGCGCTCTACGTTAGTACGAGGGTGGGTTGCAGTGTACCCACCCTCATGGGTTATGTACATCGTTATGTACGAAGTTTTACCTGTAATCATTCGTAAATGATTCAGCCGGTTTGGGACTTTATAGACAAGCTGTACGAAATACAATTATCGTAATATATTAATATCTATAGTTTCTATTATTTGCATATTTGTTCTTTATTTTGAAAAACCAAGCGATCTGAAAATTTCATACATTTAATTTTTGTCCAACTCATTAACGCTATAATTACAAAAATTAAAATTCATAGTACTACGAATTCAATACAATAGTGTATTAACCGTGCCTCTAAAAGTAAT
This sequence comes from Stictocephala bisonia, assembly GCA_035578905.1. Lineage (NCBI taxonomy): Eukaryota > Metazoa > Arthropoda > Insecta > Hemiptera > Membracidae > Stictocephala > Stictocephala bisonia. The sequence goes on along the minus strand of JAQJVL010000515.1, from coordinate 547,313 downwards.
ATCTTTATGCAAACTCTCATTAAGGTTGCAATTCTTCTCAAATTTAAAAACGCAAGACTCACTTAAGATGCTATTATATAATTTTTGGAATTTTAGGAGAAGAGAATACAGTGTTACAATACACTTATCAAACCTTTAGCCAGCTCTCCTTTCATGTGAGGTAGAAGAGATTGGTTCCCACAAACCCCGTAAACAAGGTGGAATGAATAGAAGCTCAAATCGAAGAACCTCTCACACTGCCAATCTTAACCTCCTTTGTGAAATGTTGTTTTTGCTACTTTCCTTGGATTTAGTCTTGGTTGTATTTAGCTGGCTCACATGAACATTCCTTAGTGTATGGAAAAAAGGGATGTTGCAGCTTTCATGACATGAATTTATTATTTTTTCAAAAAGTTGTAACCGAACTCATTGTCAGCCTTACTTTTCCTCTTACTCAGGCTATTGGCCAAGGTAAAGAACTTATTCAGACAGAGTAAGGGGGAATACCAGGACAGTAAAAGATAAACAAAATGGATAAAAACGTACTTTTAAGCCCAGGAATCGAACCTGCAATGTTAGGTTACCTAAATTAGATTCAAACGTCCTGATACCTTTAGACGACTCAGCCTCTGGCGTTCCAAATTGTTATCATGTTGGAATTACATCTTACCTGAGCAGGATTCAGCTGTAGAGGTTCTAATTGTCCTTTGAAGATTCACGGGACTAAACACGGCACCAAACGGCACCAGATAAATGTGCTAATTTCTCTATATTTTCATCACTTTTTATTTGCTTATGAATTATATACAGTATAAAACACATTTAATTAACGTAATATTAGTGTGTATCAATCATCATAAACATCCTAATAATTATTTTCAAAGTCATGGCAAATTGATTTCATATCAACAACACCGTTAAATAACCCATCATTATCACCTACTCTAAATGATTGATAACATATTATGACGACTCCGTCAATACGATAAGAATGTGTAGTATTTGAAATATTTTTTTATATTTATAAAATGGTGATTGTATTTAGGTGGCATGTTTTTGAAAACAAAATAACAGTAAATGTAAGTAGTCTTGGAAAATTAAAGTAAAAGTTATTTAATTTCTCATAATATATGATTTAGTATAATATATATATTATAATATAATGATAAGTAATATTTATTATTAAAATTCCCGTTGAAACCACATTTAGAAACGTAAGCCCTTGCAAGATTCCATCGTGAATTTCAGATCATTATGGAGGCTGTCAATTGCCAAAAGTAAAATTTAAATCGGCAAAACTTTTTAGTAAAAGTCGCCCACTTTTTTATACTAGTGTCACTGTAAGTAGCATATTTCAAGTTACGTATGATAAGTCATAATAGGTTAGTTATTAGCTCGTTTTACATATATGTATCTAAAATGTAGCCAAACAAGTTTTCGTGTTCAAACGGAGTAAGGAAACGGGTCAAACGGATCGATGTGCACTAGGACTGCCGTGTAATTCCAACTTACAACGGGTTATCAGTGTTTCATTTGACAAGAGTTTGTTTGGAGTTTACTATACATTTTTATAGATCACGTAAACTTTAACCTTTAAACTGTTACTGTATTCATTTTTCCACGCAGTTTACAATATTTACAGCATCATTTTTACGACGTCACTAGAACTAAACTGATTTAACCTGTGAAAGGATCGGTTTGTAACAAGTAAAACACTCAGCAAGACTCATTAAATAAATTATGTACAACAGTTTTGGTTTTAACTCTTTGTGTTTGTGTTTTTTATCATTTATTATTTTTTTATTTATTATTTTTTTTTTATTTTTGTGACCTAACCAAACAAATTTAGAGGTTAGGTCACAATATGTTTAACGATGATAATCAATTACATTAATCAATACACCCACTTTACGGTTGACATTATTTAGGGTAATCATTGTTGTCAATGTCTTACAAGGACCTGTTTGAATGATATTGATATTTTATCAAGCAATTTTGCATGATGTGTTACTCAGTAACAATTGCACTGCTTTGATATGGATGAGGACGGTTTAGTTCTAAACAAAAACACGTTGCACGTATTCTTCAGTAAACTATTCCGTGTCCAGTTCATAACTAATGTTTTTCTTTTACTTCATTAAATATTCAGAAATTCAGGATTAAAAAACCTCATGAAAAATGTCTACATATTTCAATTCCCATTCATATCAAAAACTCCTACGAATGAAATGGTTTTGTGGCCGTACTGAAAGATTATTATCTTGATCAAATGACTGGGGCGGGTTAGGTGGGGCGTGCTGTTGTTGGATGGACAGAACTGTATGAATATGTGTAAGAATGATAGTCAATATTCATTGAAAATTATAATAATTTTATATTACTTTTTACTCTGTTTTAATAAAATACGTATATACAAACCTCTCTCTTTATTCTATACTCATGAATAAAATTAGTATTTAAATTGTGTAGCCTTAATTTAATTACAATAGAATATCTTTAGCATACAATTTTTGTTAGTCCCTATTAAAAATAACACTAGATCTTTGGAACTGACTGCTAATGTCTTAATGTTTTAATTGATGTTTATATTTTTCTCTTTTAGCTTTTTCTTTGTTATCATGTAATAAATTTTTCATTAGGGTTAATTGTAAGAAAACCTGGTGGCCCTAAATTTGTCATTTTCTAAGTATTTTAAATGTTTGCAAATAAAGACATTTATTATTAATATTATTACATATATTTGTAACTGAAGTTTCCTAACGGGATGCAGCGATAAAATGACTTGTACTCTTGTACAACCCTACTTATTGTGTTCCACAGTAGAATCAAGGAGTCAAGATGTCTCTGAAACTAGTCACTCGTCAAGAATGGTGTGCCCGCTTGCCCAGTTACGTACCTACCTTACCTTTTCCAGTATCAATAGTGTTCTGTAACTACACCCGCAAAGAGTATAATAAAGGCAAGAAATCTCCTGGACATGAACCTGAAGGAAGCCAAATCATAGATGAACTCATTTACCTTCAGAGAGGGGACTTGCACAAGTATCCGGACATACGATACAAGTAAGTACCCGGATGAAATATATTGTACTTGAAATATAGCACACCACAAATATAAAGGTCTTATCATTAAAAATTAAATAATTTATCATTATTGATGGTTTAATATTGTCTTACATAAATTAAGAAAGATCAATACTTAATATCTAAATCATTTTAAACAGTAATTTTAGTTAGGTTTAATTTTAGTAGATCAAGAGCTTTCTATAGTTTACTACGGTAAGCCAGAAACCATTGAGTAAGCGGATACAGAATGCTAAATTTTGCTTTAAGCTTTTCTGATTAAGAAGCTTCTCTGCTTATTCTGTGCTAAAAACGTATGGTATCACACAACAAACTGAGTGATGAAGAGGTTCCTGTAAAAAGGGTGGAAGGTGTGCTCTTGGGTTGGGCTTTAAAGGGTAATAGTAGATGGTGATACAATCCTTGCTCTTACAATTGTATTGAACTATTTCTGTCTGATGTTTTTATTTAATAGATAGTACGTTGACCTAACATGAATTTAATATGTGGTGAGAAAAGGGTAGTATATTCATATTTTTTTATTAATCAACCATTTATATAATAATACGGTTTTATAGCTATAGTTAGTACTATTTATTTTTTACCAATTTATTATTGGAATAATTTAATTGCTACTATTAGGATCTGCATCTTATGGGGGGGGGGGATTTTTCGCTGCTGGATTCAGGCATTAGATATTATATTCAAGATAAACGGAACTAGTCTACCCAACATATTTTAACATAAGCCTGAATTGAAGGGTGATAAAAAAAAAAACAGTCACTTTTCAAAACATCCACGTTAAATTCGATCACAAATGATATTTTTATATTTTGTGCAGCTAGCCCAAAAAGTTCTAGTTGCGCATTACTGACTTCTTGTAACGGGAGAGAAATGCTTTTTTTCGCACTAACCGCCGAGAATAGACACAATCCTAACATCGATGAAATACTTCTTCATGCAGGGTAAGCACTTTGGTACTCTAATATCAGAAAGGGTAACCCACTCGTAAGCTAACAAAATATATTTTTCTGTAGGATACTCCAAAGGAAAACTAACAAAAAATAAAGTATACTTGAGTTTACCAATAAAATATTGTCTTATGATTACAAAAAAAAAAAAAAATATGGAAACTATAAATAATACCAAGTTAATAAGTGTTTCATATTAGTCTACAAGTTGAGCATATTTATTATTATTTGTTAAATACTTCTTTATTATCTATGTATTTTATCCTAAATGAACTTAAAATTATCCATTAATTAATTCTACTTATCTCCTGTAGTTTCATGGTGGGACCAAATGGATCCATCTACGAGGGTCGAGGATGGGTATCTGTACCTACACTACCATTTAAGCTCATGGATTTCTGTTTCAAGAGTATTTATATCGGTTTTATTGGAGATTTTTCATGTGAGTATTAGTTACTTTTTCAAAAAAATTAAACAAAGTATTTTTATCCATGCAGTCATACGGTCGAGTTGTCAAACCTTTCTCATATGTCCACTATTTGCTGATGTACTCATATTATCTCAGGTAATATCATTGACCTGCGAGTTCATAGCAGAGACATAAAATGTATTTTTAACAACAATATAATGAACACTAACGTTAATTATATTTTTAAATGTATATACATTAGGCAAATACCTTTAAATTTATACAAATGAAAGGGCTAAATACCAGAGGGTTGTTATGACCTGTTATAAATATTATGTAACATTTATAAATTTGTTTGTATTCACGTTTACTACTTACTCTTACTCACATGGCCATTACCCAAGAAGATATTCGGCCTCAGCAACGCGTCCTCTCCAGTCAGTATTTTCCGTTCTCTGCTTCTTCTAGACTTGCATTAATTATGGCTATATGATTTTGGACTTGATCCCACCACCGTAGTCTTGGTCATCCCTTGGTCTTCTTCCTGCTGGCTCCCCCATTCCAATTATCATCATGATAGACTCAGGCTCTATTTTTCAAATATGTCTTGCCTACCGTATTCGTCTGCCTTTTAGTATTGTGATGATGTCATTATCTTTGTATATATCTCGGATATATCTGCTGTGTTTGATACGTCATACACAATGTTCATAAGTTGGTCCATAGATTTTCCAAAGGATTTTGTTTTCAAAAGTTATGAGTTTTCTTTCCATCATACTACTAATAACCTATGCTTCGGCACCGTAGGAGAACTGGTCTGTCTTATACTTGATTGGTATATTCTCATTTTGGTTTTACCGGGATACAATTTTTGAGGATACATGTCTATTGCAAGCAAAGCTACATTTATTAGCTTGGTTAATTCTATTTAATATTTCTGGGGTTTCTGAGCTGTCATTTATGATTATTATGTCAAGATATTTAAAATCTCTAACTTGTTCAAATGAATGTTGAACAAAGCAAAATTTTGAGCTTTCTTGTATCCTATTTCTCGTGAAGTACTTGTTCTTCGTTTGTTCATTGTTAATTTTAAGTCTATCGGTTCTGTTTCGTGTACTAGGATTTTTACTAGCATTTTTATATCATATTTGTTTTCTAAAATGAAAACTCAGTCGTGAGCAAAGTCAAGAACAATCAATCTTACTCCAACATCTAACTCAACTTCTGTTTTTCTGATATTTTTTAACGCATCTTCTAGAGCTGTATTGAATGGAAGGGGGAAAATCTGTCTCCTTGTCTAACTCCGGTCACTACATTAAAAGATTACGAGTATGATATTCTGACATTTAATTTAACTCTGCATGTTGAATCTTCTGTACATAGCTTAACCATTGTTATTAGCTTGTTGGGTATACCGAATTGTTATAGTTTTTGCCAAGTTTTACTCTTTGTAGGCTGTCATAAGCTTTCATAAAGTCTATGAAAATGGCATGGACATCACTTTCGTATTCCCAGTAATTTGATAATGCTTGTTTCAGTATATGTATACATATTTTATCTTAAGTCGATTTGCCCTTTATGAATCCTGCTTAGTGTTCTTCAATTATTAGGTCAGTGTATTTTTCCAGTCTTTTTAGAATAACTCTATACAACACTACTTTGTAAGAGTGATTTAGAAGGGATAATCCTCTGTAGTTTTCACACTTTTCCTTCCCTCCCTTCTTATTAAGTGGTTTTATAAGGGCCTCCCTCCATTAACTTGGGATTATCTCTTAGGTATATATTTATTGAAATATACAATGTTTTCCCTTCATGAAATTACCTCCTTTATTTAACGGTTCTTCAGTGATGCCGTCCCCACCAATGCTTTGTTGTTCTTTAGTGTTTTTAGGGCATGCATAATTTCTTCTTTGAATGGTGGTTCTACCAAAGGTTGAACATGTTGAAATTTAAAGTTTTAATTACTCCCAGTTACTGTCTCACCATTTAGGAGGTTCGATCACTTCCATCACTTCTTGCTCTTGCATTACCAAATTTAATGGCTTTAATGGTTAAACTATTTAATGACTTGATAAAAATATCTTACATTAATTGCTACCTGGTCTCTTCTGATTTTTACGACATACTCTTTAGAAATCCCGGTTTTTCCTTCTTGACAATCTATTTTCTTTTTACATAAATCATTTAGTTGTTATTTAGCTTGCTCAATCTCAATACATAACCATCTCTTCTTATCTCTGTTCCTTCTCTCTATGGCTTCCTGGCATTCTTCATCAATCCAAATAATTTTCTTTTGTCTACTTCGTTTTAGTATACTTCTTTGGCTGTCTCTACAAAACTTCTTTAATTGCAAGACTACTCACTTTCTATATCCGGTTGTGTATTTAAATTGTCAGATAAGCCGTTCAGCATTTTAAATATGTTTGATAGTTTAATTTTGAATTCCTGCTATTTGTTTGTTCTTGAGTTGTTCTACTGCTGTAGACTTGCTCTGATTATCTTCTCTTCCCTTAACAATGCAAGTTGTTTGTGTTAGTCCAACAAGGTAGTGGTCAGACCCACACAACAGTAAAGGAACGCCACTTTCATCATTGAATAATACGTTGCATATTATATTAATCTTCATCATTTATTTGTTTTTATCTACGTATATATTTGTTTACACTTTATCATTTATGACTGTTATGCTGTGTGGTATCCTCAAATAATGCCATATAATAAAATATATTCTGGTTCTTTTTCAGCCCATGCCCCTCCAGAAAAGATGTTTGAGGCTCGAGAAGAACTCATGAAATATGGCGTTAAACATAAGTTTTTAACAGAAAAGTTACTATTGTACTCTTTTCATCCACCAGAATCTTATAAGTTACCTTTTGAAGCGTACTTCTAACTTTTGATGAAGTTATTATTTATTTATATACATAGTGATCATTGTTAACACATTGTCAGCAATAAATAAAATAAATCAACATTGGTCTTTTTTATACGGATTTGTGTATTTATTGATTTACTTATTTATTTCAGGTATACAGTGAATCATTGCCACAATAGTTTGTTTAATGGTTATCGAAAGTATTAACACTTTCCTGTTTTGAATTTTGAAATTGAATACATAAATTTAAGAATAGATGTTTCTATATATTTTATTCTTGTTTAAATTTTAGATATGAACTACACTGTTTTGAGTGAGATGCCAAAAACCACTCTTAGCCTTAATCTGACCATTCCCTTTAGTTTATTAATCACTGGGGGACTTTTTTGACAAAATAAGAGGGCGAACTAGTACAACACAAGGCCAAAAGTATCGATAAAATGTTCCAAATTTGAACCTGCGCTATCTTTAACCCACGCTTAAAGACCTAAGCCTTAAACCACTCGGTCACCAGCTTGCCCAGTTTGTAGGGTTTTCTACTATTGAAGTTATATCACATAAAATATTATAGTTAGCCTGTTAACATCATGATTACATCCACTAATCAAAACATATTTCACCTTTTTAGCACTGGATTACTCTTGGCTACTCACAAAAGATTATTCGAAGGATTAATACTTATTTTTAATATCACTATAGCTTATGGCATAGTTACCAATAGTTCATGGTACGTGGTATATTAATGCATTCAACATGTTTCAATGAAAAAAAATCAACATGAGATATTGTATAAATCAACATGAGTACAATGGATATAATTTTAATTTTAACGAGCCAACTAGGGTATCTTCAACGACTTCGTCCTGCATAGATAATATAATTACAAACGCTTTTTTTGATCAGTCATTTTATTTTACTCAAGAACTTGGACTATCTGACCATAAGGCCCTTTTCATTTCGTTACCTTCAAAAAAGACGAGCGAGTGGAGAATCACCAAGGAGTTAAAAAAAAAATTAATGATCACTCTTTTCAGACTTTTGATGTTTTACTGAAGAGTATAAAGTGGAATTTTAATGAGTTTACTTCGGTCAATGAGAACTACAACGCCTTTCTTTCATGTTTCATTGGAGCTTTTTGGGAGGCATTCCCTTTGAAAGCAAGTAAGAATAAAACAATATATATTAAATGGATAACTAAAGGGATAATAGTATCGAGTAATAAGAAACGATTACTCTACAATGAAGTTAAGAGATATAAAGATAAACAAAAAGAGAACCATTACAAAAAGTACAGAAATATTTTCAAAAAAGTTGTGAATCAAGCAAAAAGGTGGGCAAATGACAGCTACATAGAGAGGGCTGAAAACAAATCCAAAGCAAGTTGGGAGGTCATAAAACACGAATTAGGATTGGCAAAAAAATCGAACAAATCAGAGCATGTGTTGAGTAAAATATCTGAGAACTTAGGTGCAAATGTAAGTGAAGTGGTTAATTCTCACTTTATTTACGTTACTGAGAAACTTGCAGTCAGCCCCTCCATAAGTATTGCCATTGATAAAGTTATAAATTCACTTGAAACAGTAAATATTGCGACTGAGTTTGATTTTCATAGAGTGACTCCTGCACAAGTTAGCAAAATTATTGACAAAGCAAAGCCCAAAAAGTCCTGTGGCTGGGATGAGATATCAATGTGGTTAGTAAAACGCTGTAAAAATACTATATTAGACCCATTAACGAGAATAATTAATCAATCTCTGATAACGGGAAGATTCCCAGAAAAACTAAAATATGGTAATATAAGCCCTCTATTTAAGGGAAGTGAAGAGGTGATCTCTAACTTCAGACCAATTTGCTTGCTGCCAACTTTTTCAAAAATCTTCGAATCTATGGTAAAAGAACAGTTAATAAAATACATTGAGATAAACGACATGTTTTCAGTAAGTCAGCATGGATTCAGAAGCAAAAGATCGACAAATAGTGCTTTGATCGACTTGACAAATGATATCCTTAAATCATTGGACGATTCAAATGTTAGCCTTGGGATGATGTGTGACTTGTCTAAAGCCTTTGATTGTGTGAGGCATGATATTTTGCTAGCAAAACTCGAATGTTACGGAATCAAAGGTCACTGTTTGAGATGGTTTGGTTCTTACCTCCAGAACAGAAAACAACGGACAACAGTAACACTGAATAATGTAAAAATAAACTCAGAATGGAAAGCAGTCCCTCATGGTGTTCCACAGGGCTCTGTTCTCGGTCCTTTGCTCTTCTTGATATACATTAATGACCTCCCTTTCCTTTGCAAAGAAAAGATAGTGATGTACGCTGATGACACTACAGCACATGTAACCAGACAGACAATAAGTGAAGTGGAGCAAGCAATGAGTGATCTGATAGAGATGTTAGATGAGTGGTTTGCAGCTAATGGGCTAAATTTAAATAAGGAAAAAACAAGCATAATACAGTTTAATACTCAAACAGTAGTAAATGATGCAAACAAGTACGATGGGGCGATAGCAGAGACAGTGAAATTGCTTGGTCTAGTTTTTGACTTAACACTCAAATGGAAAGCGCACATAGAATATATTACTTCGAGGCTGAACAAGGCAATATTTAACATGTCATGTCTGACTCATATAGCGAGCAGGAGAATCAAGTTAGTGCTGTATTTTGCGTACTTTGAATCCATATTACGCTATGGAATAATTATGTGGGGACGTTCAAATCACTGGGAAAAAATATTTAGAGCCCAAAAGAAAATGATAAGAGTCATGATGGGTATGAACCCAAGAGAATCTTGCAGAAGAATATTTAAAGAACTTGGTATTCTTACATTCCCAGGATTGTATTTGTTGGAAGTAGTAAAAAATGTACACGAAAATATATATTCTTACCAACAAAATAATGTGAACCACGACCATAATACAAGAAATAGAAATAAACTACGTGCCCCCAAACATAGATTAAGAAAATATGAAAATAGTCCATTATGTACCGGAATACAAATTTATAATAAAATACCACAGAAATACAAAAGCTTGGGGAATGCCAATCAGCTCTATAGAAAGTTCAGGCAGTTTCTAGTTGACCGAAGCTATTACTCCGTCTTCGAATTTCTGCAGGACGAGGTCGTTATTTTTAGATACACTAAAAAATAAATATTAAGTATGTTATTGTGTATAAATTATTGATTAGTTGGTGATTTAACCTCTTTATTTTGTTATTTCTTCTTTTTTAATTCTTTAGGTTAGTAGTTTTGTAACAATTGACGAGTCACCAGTTAGTAGCAGATTATCTGTTTAACACTAATGTAATTTTCTGTGACAATAAACCAGTTCATTTCATTTCATTGACCAACATTTCTACAGTATTTAAGACAAATGCCGTTTTTTTTCTTTTTTTTAACATGAATAGCTTAAGGAGTAGTTCATTGTACAATATAGGCCAGTTATATATGTATCCTGACCATTACATAAATAGTGCAGGATACATTCAAACAACCTTTTAGTGTAATTACAGAAAAATACTCCTCTGATGCTATTTTAGAATTAATACCACAAACCATACTAATATTAAATCGACTTGACGCGGTTTTCCAAGAAAACGAAGATATAAATAAATGCTTAAAAGAGACTATGCAAGAGAATGTATTTCTAAGGAGGAGTATTGAATCTGAGAAGCAGAATAGCAAAGTCAACCTGGATGCTTCACTTAGTTACGAAGTAGAAACTAATAATGAAATAGCATCGCTTAGACAGCTGTTAGTGGACATGGAAGTGAACTACACCAAAACTATGGAGGAGCTGCAGGCCAAGGATTCAATTATAAATATGTTGCGGGCTGACTGCGAGGAGATATCTAGGAACCTTCATGCTACAAATGAGAACCATGTCTTGTCATCAACCCAGATCGAACAACCGTTTGTACGTCCGAAGAAGACCTACCGTGTACCTACGATACAACCAGTAGCTGTTCATACGCTGGAAACACATAACACCTTTATGCCTTTAACCGTGGATGATTCTGATTGTCAACCTGGTCATACTTTACAGGTGGAGGCCGTTGTTCACAGAGCTAGGGATGGCACACCCACTGGAACTAGTAGAACTTGTAAGCACATCTCAACCTACAATAAAAAAGTCCTCAAGAGGAAGATAGCGGTCCTATCGGACAGCCATGGTAAAGGATTATTCCATAACATGGCCGGGAATAAAGAGGACATATAAATGTTTGTACTTACTAAACCAGGTGCAAAGCTTAAACATATACTTAAAGAAGGACTTCCCCTGGTGGAAGGGTTCTCCAAGAAAGACTACGTCGTGGTATTAGGGGGTACTAATGACTTGGGGGTTGGCGAACCTAGTCAACTCACACTACATCAGGGGATGAAGAATTTGTTGTCTTGGAATGTGGACACCAATATAGTTATAGTGGATGTACCATATCGTTATGACTATCCAAAATTAAATGACAACATTTACTTTCATAACAATAATGTAAAGAAATATATAGAAAAACATGAAGGCAAGTCCAAATTTATTCACTTAAGAATAAATGAATCATTGAGGCGAACGCATTACACCAATCATGGATTACACTTAAAACACCGTGGAAAAAAGTTTTTAGGCAAAATAATTCTTAACCTTATCCATAATGAAACAAAAATGCAATCTAATATAATTGACGGATACCCCCTACAACTTAAGAAGATTACTGCGGCACGTCCAATAAGAAGCACCGCTACAAACGTAACACAGAACCGCTGCTGGACTCGTGAGGGCTCGCCGGACATTGTACATATTTCTAGTAGTCCCATCCTTCCATCAACAGTGTCAAACCGTCCTGGGGGTCTGCTGTCACTTGGCTCTTGTTATGAGGACAGTCTAATACTTTCATCGGATGATTTTCCTTCACTTCCTTCACACCAACTAGGAAATGATCATAGACACGTAACTACATTGCAAAGTGACGAGGAGTGTTTTTTAGAATCGGTGGGCGGGATTCCCGAGATAGTGTAATATGTTTAACTCAAAAATCGGGTCTTGCAAGTGATTGTATCTCCCACGATGATTCAAACCTTACTATTTTCCACTGTAACATACAGGGATTGAGCCAATTACAAAAAATCGATTGTTTTAACCTATTTATAGAATCATCTACATTTAAACCATCAATAATTTGTCTCTCAGAACATTGGATTAATGAGCAAAATCTTTTTATTTTAAATAAAATAATTGGGTTTAACCTTATAACAACGTTTACCCGTACTGATTCTATCAGAGGGGGTGTGTGCATTCTTGCAAGGCCTGATCTAAGGGTTACCCCATTGAATAATGTGCGTGAGTTTTCGTTGGAGGGTTTTTTTGAGTGCTGTGGTATTGTTGTACAACGCGCTAAGCCCATTGTCATCATTACATTATATCGTCCACCTAAGAACACTAAGATTATTTTAGACAACTTCTACATTAAGTTGCATAAATTATTCAATAAGTTACTTGTTAAGTTTAAAAATGCCTCTATATTCATGACAGGGGATTTCAATATTAACTTATTGGACGACAGCAATGCCAAACACTCGTTTTTGAATATTTTACGCTCTTTCAATCTTAAACCATGTTTTAATGAGCCCACACGTGTAACAAATTTAACAAAAACCTGTCTCGATAATATTTTTTCAAACGTTAATTGTAACCTTGGGAGTGTTATAGAGACTGGTTTATCTGACCACTTAGGTCAAATAATTACAGTTAAATTATCATCTTGTTTACCAAGCAATAATTCTTTAAAATCAGAAAAAATGTTCAAACGTTCATTTACGAAGGAGTCCATTAGTAGTTTTAACAAGAACGTAGCTAATATATGTTGGCCTCATTTGTCCAAAGCTAAAAGTCTAAATAATTATAATGTTAATTCTAATTATAAGGAATTTATAAATCTGTTTAAATTACAATTTATGGAGGATTTTCCCCTGAAGGCTGTTAGAAATTGTACACTAGATAGGTTTAGCAAAAGCTGGATGACAAATGGGCTGAGAATATCGAGTGAAAGAAAACGAGAACTACACCAATTATCAAAAACTTCTAAAAATCCACTTTTTCTTAATTATTTTAAAAGGTATAAAATTATTTTTAATAGGTGTGTGGCAATGGCAAAACTAAAATGGAACAGTTCCTATATATCTCAGGCTAGCAATAAGGTTAAAGCTGTTTGGAATGTAGTAGGGAGAGAGGCAGGAAAAATAAAACGCTTACCATGTGTTCAGAAAATTAAACACAACAATCACGAAATTACTGACTTAACAGAAATGGCAAGCTTGTTTAATCTGCATTTCAGTTCAGTAACTCACAAGTTAAAGGTCAATTCTAATTTTCATAACTCAATTGGTATGGTCCCGGATATCCTCACACCCCAGGAAAAATTAACATCATTTGGAATAGTAAATGAAAGAGAAATCTTTCGTATTCTAAAGAATATGAAACCTAACCTGTCATCAGGATGGGATGAAGTACCGCCACTACTAATCAGGTCTTGCGCGGAAACTCTGACGAAACCACTTACATTTCTAGTCAATCAGTCACTCCAGGAGGGCGTCTTTCCAGAACTATTAAAAATTTCAATCATTAAACCAATACAAAAGAACCAAAACATTTCCGAGTTAGATAACTTCCGACCTATTTCTCTACTTTCAACTTTTTCTAAGGTTTTTGAGCGAGTTGTTTTTGACAGACTTTACAACTTTCTTGAAAAAAACAACATCTTTCACCACCATCAATTTGGGTTCTTAAAAGGTAAAACAACAACTGATGCTATCTTCGAGCTTTTATCGGCAGTGTCGGACGCCGTGGATGGGTCGCTGTGCACTGTTGGTGTTTTTTGCGACCTGTCCAAGGCGTTTGATTCCGTTAATCACGACGTCCTGATTGGAAAGTTATGGTGCTATGGTATCCGGGACGTTGCACTAAATTGGTTTGCCTCCTATTTAATAAATCGTAAACAGTGTGTTGCGATTGATTCTGTCAAAAGTGGGTTTTGTAGGGTGCATGAAGGGGTGCCTCAGGGTTCAATTTTGGGGCCGCTACTCTTCCTAATTTTTGTGAATGATCTCCCCGAAATTACATCTAGGGGGAAAACATTTCTTTATGCTGACGACACCTCAATGGTTGTTTCAGATAAAAATGGGAGTATTCTTTCAAAACACCTGTCTGAGGAATTAAATCTCTTAAACAAATGGTTTTCTGCAAATGGCCTCCATTTAAATTCTAATAAAACACAGTTTATAAATTTCCACATCAATAACAGATCCTGCCCCCAAATTAAGACAACACTTTATCTGCCTCAATACAACATAGTTCCATCAGCTAAATTCTTAGGCATTGAAATTGACTCTTGTCTTACATTCCGTCAGCATATTAACAAATTACTCTCTAGACTAAGCAAGGCCCATTATGCTATCTTAACACTTTCACGTGTTGTTGACCTATTCACCCTAAAACAAGTCTACTTTGCTTACGTTCATTCCATTGTTTCATATGGGATCATTTTTTGGGGAGGTTCCTCTGATTCAGTGAGAGTCTTCAGAATGCAGAAAAAAATAATTAGGTTAATAACTAAATCTCCTTTTAATCACCCTTGCAGAGAACTGTTCAAGAAACTTAAAATATTTCCTCTACCCTCAATATATATCTATCAGAGTCTCCTGTACGTAAAATCTCACTATAATCTATTTTTTAAAAAGAACCACATTCACTCCTATTCAACAAGACACACCTCTATTTTGCAATATCCGATCCACCGCACAGCTTTCTTTGAAAAATCTCCCTACTATTCGTGCATTAAATTATATAATTGTCTTCCTCAAGAATTGCAAAATATTCATGAATTGGCACCCTTTCGCAAGCGCCTGTACGAATATATAAGCACACACTTATTTTATGATGTTGAAGAGTACGTGACAGCTAACTTGTGATCTATACATTAACTATGACTAATTATTGACATATGTCCTAAATTACTATTTTTGCTCATAGCTATTGACGTTTTGCTAACTTTGTAACATAAGGTATATTATTTGTGTTGAAATTCTTTGTGTAATTATGCTGATCTTGTAATGTACTATTGACAAGTCATCTACCTATCACAGTTGTTCTGTTTTAAGGTGTTTGTGACAAATGTAAAAATAAATAAAATAAATAAATAAACCTCTATTTTCCCGACTACCTAATTCATATTATCTGTTAAAAAACGACTCCTTGTTTTAGACCATATACTCAATTTAAATTTAAATCTAATGAAGTGTCTTTCTCTTTCTGCAAAGTATTGTAATTTATTACCTTGTAAATTAGAATTAGAGTGCTTTTACCTATAAGTACAATAGACTTTAGTTACAGTAAAGTTATTCCAACAAGTCGTTTTAACGTGAACCTAAGTTGTAGATTTTAACAAAATACAACAATTGAGAATTGTTTAGACTTTATAAGCGGAATAAAACCAATGCAGAACTCATACTGCAATATCTTATATTATATGCCTAAAACATTCTTTTTTCCCCGTAATAAGTTATATTTCCTATTTAATTTACCCTAAGGGCATCCAGGTCATGATATAATACTGACCGTCTGCACACAGCCCTAGTACTTCACATGTTCTCTAAGAATCTACAGTTCATAACACAATACTTACCGTCTGCATGATGGGCCTAGTCAGACTTCACACGTCCTATAAAAACCTCCAGATCATGATAAAATACTTACCGTCCATATTATCGTCCTAGTTAGACTTCATTTGTTCTTTAAGGCTTTCTAGGTCATGAAAGAATGCTGATTGTCTACATTTTCGTCCTTGTCAGACTTCATATGTCCTCTAAGGACCTCTAAGAACTGAAGGTTTTTATTAGTCCTGTTCACTTTGTGCTGTACTGATTTACTCCCTTACTCTGTCTGAATAAGTTCCTCACTCATATAAAAACTCAATAATGACTAGGCAGAGTAAGGTTCAATAGGAGATCGGCCCCTTCTTTTTCTTTAAAAAAAATCATAACTATTGCTTTTTCCACATGAAAATAAGAATTAGCGTTAAATATCCTCAGACTCGATCTAAATAGTCACAGTCCTCAGAGTTTACCGGAGCGTCAGGTGTGTATAGCGTCCTCGAAGTCAATTACATTTTTCAAGTGTGTATAACGTCCCCGTAGTCTGTTTGTCCAGTCAGAGTTCTCAGACTAGCAGCACAATATGAAACTCCCTTAAAACGGAGTGTATCTGAAATCTGGCAATGTGCATAGCTCGGGCTGTTCTGCTAGTTACGAATCTGTTCTCGGTTTTTCGATAAACTCGCTCCTTCATGGTGTCCCGGGACTCAATGTGAGTTGTCAGAGTCCTCAGACTACCCCTCTCGCAAACGCGTGCGTGCGTGCCCCGTGTGTGTGTGTGTGTGTGTGTGTGTGTGTGTGTGTGTGTGTGTGTGTGTGTGTGTGTGTGTGTGTGTGTGTGTGTGTGTGTGTGTGTGTGTGTGTGTGTATGCTTGAATGTATGTGAATTAGTGGTATTGACCCACCTGTACACGTACAGTGGTGTTGAACCACCTACCTTCCCGTACACGTACAATGGTATTGACCTACCCACCCAACCATACACGTACAGTGTTATTAACCCACCCACCCACCCGTACACTTGCAGTGGTATTGACAATACTGCCCATTATCTACAACCACTCCATCTACGGCATTATTACCTACGGCCATATTATCTACATAATACCGATCATCAAATATTTAAGGGTAATCGCGTATATAATTTGTATTAACAACTGTAGGCTATGAAATACTCGTCACATTGTACACCCATACACGTACAGTGGTAGTGACCCACCTACTCGCCCCCACACGTATAGTGGTAGACACCTACTCGCCCACACACGTACAGTGGTAGTAACCCACCCACTCACCCACACACGTACAAGGGTAGAGACCCACCCACTCGCCCACACACGTACAGTGGTAGAGACCCACCCATTCGCCCACAG